>CAWUER010000343.1:5000-32573 GCA_963921195.1 Pegoplata infirma | reverse complement strand
ACTGGTGCTACAGCAAAAATAAAAAAAAAATAACAAAGAGTTTTTGAAATATATATCGATGATTTCCATTTTTTGGTATTTTGATCTAGCACCTCCAGATAAGCCAAAAATGCAAGTAAAGTTTGTTATTTTTGCTCTTATTGAGCCAAAAATACAATTAATTTTTTTTTCGGCTAACTAGGGGTGATACAGCAAAAATAACGAAAATTGAGGATCATAGCTAGAATTAAAAAAAAAAACTTTTTCTAAAAATTTGAATTGCATTTTTTGGCTTAACTAGAGATACTAGAGCAAATATAATTGATTTTTTCTGGCTTGACCAGAAAATCAGTTTTTATATAAATTTTTCCAAAAACCCAAAATGCATTTTTTTGGTTTAACTAGAGGTGCTAGAGCAAAAATATTTGCATTTTTTTGCTTAACCAGAGGTGCTAAGGAAATTTAACAAAAGTTGCGAGTCATTGCTATAAATTTCCAAAAATTCATTTTTTAAAATTTTTTTCTTAAAAACTTTAATTGCATTTTTTGGCTTAACTAGAGGTGCTAAATAAAAAATTGCTAATAATTTTTAATTACATTTTATGGCTTAACTAGAGCTGCTAGAGCAAAAACTAGGAGGGCTATATCAAAAACTCCATTTTTATATAATTTTTTTTTTTTATAAAAAAACTTTAATTTATTTTTTTTGGCTTAATCAGAGGTTCTAGATCAATAATAACAACAATTGGTGGTTATCACTATAAATTTCCAAAAATCCATTTTTATATAAATTTTTTTCTAAGAAACACGAATTGGATTGTTTAGCTTTACTAGAGGTGCTAAAGAAAAAATAACTAAAAATAATGGATTATCGCTGAAACTTTAAAAAATCCATTTTTATATAAAAATTTCAATAAGCAAAAATAACCAAAAATGGGGATCATAAATTTAAATTTCCAAAACTCCAATTTTACCAATTTTTTTGTTAAAAAAACTATGCATTTTATTGTCGTATCTAGAGCTGCTAGAGCTAAAATAGTAATAATTGGGGGCTCATTATTATAAATTTCCAAAAATTCATTTTTATATAAACTTGTTCTATAAAAATAAGTTTGCATTTTTCGACTTAGTTATAGGTGCTATAGTTAAAAATAACGAAAATTTGGTATCATTGCCAAATATTTCTAAAAATCCATTTTTGTATAAATTTTTTCTATTTTTTTTTTTTGCTTAACTAGCGCTGGTAGTATACCACTGGTATAACAAAAATAACAAAATTTGGGATCATCGCTAATTATCAAAATCCGTTTTTATATAAATTTTCAAAAATCCTTTTTTATATACATTTTTTCTAAAAAACGTTAATTACATTTTTTGGCTAAACTAAAGGTGCTAGATAAAAAATTGGGGAACATCAAACATTTAAAAAAAAAATCTATTGTTCTAAAAAAAACTCTAATTATATTTTAGAGGTGTAAGAGCAAAAATTGGAGATCATCGCTATTAATTCCAAAAAAATCAATTTTTATGTAAATTTTTTTTCTAAAAAACTTGAATTGCATTTTTTTGGCTTTGCTAGAGATGCTAAAGCAAAAATAATACAAAATAGGGGATCATCGTTAAAACATTAATTAATCAATTTTTATATAAGAACTTTAATTGATTAACTAGAAGTGCTATAGCAAAAATAACAAAAATTGGAGATCATCGCAACATTTTTTTTTAAAAATCTCTCTTTTTTTAAGTCTCGTTTTTTTGTTTAACTAGAAACAAGGGTGATCATCGCTAAATTTTAAAAACAAATCAATTTTTTTGTTTACCTAGAGGTGCAAGAGCAAAAATAACACAAATTGGTGATCATCACTATAAATTTCAAAAAATCCATTTTTATATAAATTTTGTCTAAGAAACTTTAATTGAATTTAAATTGAATTTAATTTAACTAGAGGTGCTAGAGCAAAAATAAGGAAAAATGGAGATAATCGTTCATTAATTTTTTATATTTTTTTTGGTGTTAAAACAAAAATATGTGAATTTTTTTTGGCTAAAAAGAAAAAATAACCAAAAATTATGGATAACCACTAAAAATGCTCAAAAATTAATTTTATATAAATTTTTTCTAAAGAACTTTATTTGCATTTTTTGGATTAACTAAAGGTAGTACAGCAAAAATAACAAAAGTTGGGGATCACCAATAATTTCCAAAATTTTTTTTAATATAATTTTTTTCTAAAATGAGAAAAATTGGGAATCAACTGCATAAATTTCCTAAAATATTTTTTTTATATAAATTTGTATGTAAAATTTTTTTATAAAAAACCTTAATTCCGTTTTTTTGGCTTAACTAGAGGAGATAAAGCAAAAATAACAAAAATTGGGTATCATCATCAATTGCATTTTGTGATTTAACTAGAGGTGCTAGAGAAAAATAACATTTACAAAAATCCATTTTCATATAAATTTTTTCCAAAAACTGTAATTGCATTTTTTGGCTTAAATAGAGGCGCTAAAGAAAAAATAAAAAAAATTGCTATAAAAATCCAAAAGTCAAAATTTTCCTAAATAACTTAATTGCATTTTTTGGCTTAAATAGAGTTGCTAGAACAAAAATAGCAATATCTTAATTGTTATTGATATTGATCTGGGATCAATATCAAAAATTTCAAAATATTTATTTTGTTAAAATATTATCAAAATCTTTATTTGCAATAATGCGTTTAATAAAAGAGTTATTTCACAATAGCAAAATCAATTATCGTATAAAATTTTTCATAATTTTTTTTTGCAATTATGTATCTGTTTAAAAAAAAATTATAGCAAAATATACATAATTTATTGATCACCATCAAAATTTGAAAATATCTATTTTTGTGCAAAAAAAATTATGCCTTTATATACGAAATCTGGGGATCACAATCAAAAATTTCTAAAAATCTATTATTAAATTTGTGTAAATGTTTTCTTTAAATATATATATCATCTCCGTAAATAAAAGTGTTAGAGCAAAATAGACGAAATCTGGGATCACCATTAAAATTTCCAAAAATCAATTTTTATATGAAATTTTTCTTTTTATTTTTCAAATTTCAAATTTATTTTCTAAAGAACTTTAATTAAACTTTTTGACTAGAGAAAAACACAAAAATTGGGGATCATCGCTTTAAATTTCAAGACTTCCATTTTTATTTAATTTGTTTTCTAAATTCTAAACTTAAATTGGATTTTTTGTTAAACTAAAGATGATAGAGCAAAAACAGCAAAAATTTTTTTTTTGTTTAACAAGAGGAGCATTTTTTGGCTTAACTAGGGTGTTAAATAAAAAATTGCTAATTTCATTTTTTTTCTAAAGAACTTTAATTAAACTTTTCGACTTAACTTAAGATGCTGAGAAAAACACAAAAATTGGGGATCATCGCTTTAAATTTCAAGACTTCCATTTTTATTTAATTTTTTTTCTAAAAAACTAAAGATGATAGAGCAAAAACAGCTAAAATTTGAGATCATTACAACTGCATTTTTTTTGTTTAACAAGAGGGGATTGAGCAAAAAACACAAAAATTGTGTTTTCTTTAATCTGTCATCATTTTCAAAAGTTTCAAAATATTTATCACCATCAAAAAGATCTTTCAAAGATCTCATTAAATAAAAGTGTAAGAGCAAAATATACAAAATTTGGGGATTAATATTAAAAATTTCAAAATACATATTTTTGTGTATAATTTTCCTTACAATCTTTATTTGCAATTATCTCCTTAAATAAAAGAGTTAGAGAAAAATATACGAAATCTGGGGATCATCGCTATAAGTTTCCAAAGTTCCATTTTTATATAAATTTTTACTAAAAACTGTAATTGTATTTTTTGTGAAACTAGAGATCATAGAGCAAAAATAGCAAAACTTCCAGGTCATCACAATTGCATTTTTTGTTAAACAAGAGGTGCTTGAGAAAAAAAACACAAAAATAGTTTTTTTTTGGGTTTTCGGTGTATTTTTTCTGTCATCACTATCATTTTCTAAAACAAAATTGTTTGTGTGATATTTTGTTATGAAATTGTTCTTTAATTCATTATTTGCAATTATCTCCTAAAATGAAAGAGCTGAAGTAAAATATACAAAATCTAGAGATCACCACCAAAAACTTCTAAAAATTTGTTGCACCAAATTTGTTATTAAATCTATATTTGCTATCTTCTTAAATAAAAGTGTTAGAGCAAAATATACAAAATTTGGGGATCAATATTAAAAATTCCAAAATATTTAATTTTGTATACAATCTTTTTTACAATCTTTATTTGCAATTATCTCCTTAAATAAAAGAGTTAGAGCAAAATATACGAAATCTTGAGATCACCATCAAAAAATTTTTCTAAAAATCTATTGTGTTATAAAATTTTCCTTAAAATATGTATTTTATCTCCTTAAAAAAGACGATATCTGATAATCACCATTAAAATGTCCAAAACTCAATTTTTGATGCTAGAGAAAAAACCAACATCCAAAAATTGGGAATCATCGCAATAAATTTTTAAGAAATCCATTTTAATATAAATTTTTTCTAAAAAACTTTAATTGCATTTTTTGTTAAACTAGAGATCGTAGAGCAAAAAAAGAAAAAAATTCAGATCATCACAATTGCATTTTTTTTGTTAAACAAGAGGTGCTAAAGCAAAAAATACAAAAATTGCGGTGTCCTTTATTCTGTCATCACTTTCAAAAGTTTCAAAATATTTACCACCATGAAAAATATCCCAAACAAATTTTTTGTGTAATTCCTTTTTTAAATTTTTCGTGTCTGTCATGACTTCAGAACGTTTTCAATTAGAGCGAAAATTTTCGAATCACATAAAAAAAGATTTGGTGTTTCCAAATCACATATTTCTTAATTATATGTTCGAAAAAATTTACTAAGATATGCTAGATGCGAAACACGGGCTTTTGTTTAAAAATAAATAAAATTAAATAAAATAAATAAATAAAAAAGTTTTGCACAATTTTTAAACAAAAATATATATTTAACACCAATTTATCATTGAATTTCTCATTAAATAATATATATTCACGAATATGAGTTGAATAAATTACTCTTATGTACCTTAAACTCAACAATGTTTCGCATCTTGATAATTCTATGAACATATGGTAATAAACCCCAGTTGTAAAATGTAGTACTTTTCAATAGTAATATTAACTGGCAACACCATGGATTGGCATCACCATTTATCGAAAATTTTTCGAAGATAAACAACGCCATGTTGAATTTTGTAAAATTTTATAATTAATTTATTTTTACAATTTTTAAGTATTTTAAGTGAGTTAAACTAAAAGTGTTGTGCATTAAAAAATATAAAATTTTGTGCTCTTTCTTTTGAAAGTATTTCTCAGCCGGGAAAACGTGTAGTTATTGAAATATGTGATTTTTTTAATTTGTATACTTTTGTTGTTGTTTTTGCACAACTTCCGAACAAAATTTCGATAAATAATGGAGTGTTTTTAAAAATTTTTTTACATATATTTAGTCTTAACAAAATGTTGATGTTTTAATGAAAATAAAAAGAATATAGATCAAATTATAAATTAAACATGGGTTTGTTATTTTTAAGTTAATATTTATAGGGGAAAAAGTCCATTCTAATTACTTTCAGTCAGCTTTTTGCACACGAAAGTAAAACGAAAAAAAAATTCGGAAGTGAAACCCATGACACTAAAATATTCGGAAGTGTTTCACTTTCACGTGGATGTGAAAGTTATGACAGACACGTTTATTTCAAAAAATTTCAAAAAATATATTTTGGTATAAAATTGTTCTTAAATTCTTTATTTGCAATTATCTCCCGAAATGAAAATTTTGAAGTAAAATACACAAAAACTGGAGGTCACCACCAAAAACTTCTAAAAATCTTTTTTTGTATAAATTTTTTCCTAAAATATTTGTTTGCAATTATTCCAAGAAATCTGGGGATCATCATCAAAAATTTTCAATGATCTTTTTTTGTATGAAATTTTTCTAAGAATTTTGAATTGCAAATATCGTCTTAATCTGGGGATCCCAACACAAAATTTCTAAAATCCTATTATTGCATAAAATTTGTTTTTAAATCTATATTTGCAATTATCTCCTCAAATAAAAGTGTTAGAGAAAAATATACAAAATTTGGAAATCAATATTAAAAATTTCAAAATATTTATTTTTGTATACAATCATTCTTATCTCTTATCTTCTTAAATAAAAGAGTTAGAGCAAAATATTCGAAATCTTGTGATCACCATAAAAAATTTCTAAAAATCTATTGTTGTATAAAATTTTTATTTAAAATATTTGTATTATCTCCTTAAAAAAAGAGTTGGAGCAAAATAGACAAAATCTGGGATCACAATTAAAATGTCCAAAACTCAATTTTTGTATAAAAATTTCCCTTTATATTTTTTTTTTTAAATTTTAATTGAACTTTTGGCTTAACTTGAGATGCTAGAGAAAAAACCGGCATCCAAAAATTGGGGATCATCGCTATAAATTTTAAGAAATCCATTTTTATATAAATTTTTTCTAAAAAACTTTAATAGCATTTTTTGTTAAACTAGAAATCGTAGAGGAAAAAATAAAAAAATCCAGATCATCACAATACAAAAATTGATGTGCCCTTTATTCTGCCATCACTTTCAAAAGTTTCAAAATATTTATCACCATCAAAAATTTTCCAAAAAACTTTTTGTGTAATATTTTTTTTAAATCTTTATTTCAAAAATTCAAAAATTGCAAAAAATATATTTTGGTATAAAATTGTTCTTCAATTCTTTATTTCCAATTATCTCCTAAAATGAAAGAACTGATGTAAAATATACAAAATCTAGAGATCACCACCAAAAACTTCTAAGAATCTATTTTTGAATAGTTTTTTTCCTAAAATCTTTATTTGCAATTATCTCACGAAATCTGGGGATCATCATCAAAAATTTTTCTAAAAATTTTGAATTGCAATTATCGCCTTAATCTATGGATCCCGACCAAAAATTTCTAAAAATCTATTATTGCATAAAATTTGTTTTTAAATCTTTATTTGCAATTATCTCCTCAAATAAAAGTGTTAGAGCAGAATATACAAAATTTGGGGATCATTATTAAAAATTTCTAAATATCTAATTTTGTATGCAATCTTTTCTACAATCTTTATTTGCAATTATCTCCTTAAAAAAAGATTTAGAGGAAAATATACGAAATCTGGGGATCATCGCTATAAATTTCGAAAGTTCCATTTTTTATAAATTTTTTCTAAAAACTGTAATTGTATTTTTTGTTAAACTAGAGATCAAAGAGCAAAAATAGCAAAAATTCCAGATCATCACAATTGCATTTTTTTGTTAAACAAGAGGTGCTTGAGAAAAAAACACAAAACCTGTTTTTTGTCGGTTTTCGGTGTATTTTTTTCTGTCATCACTATCATTTTCTAAAAAAATTTTTTGTGCGATATTTTGATTTAAAATCTTTATTTAAAAAATTTTCAAAAATTTATTTTGATATGAAATTATTCTTTAATTCTTTATTTGCAATTATCTCCTAAAATGAAAGAGCTGAAGTAAAATATACAAAATCTAGAGATCGTCGACACCATCAAATTTCTAAACAATCTATTCTTGTTGCACCAAATTTGTTATTGAATCTATATTTGCAATTATATTTAGGGTGACCATTTTTTTCTGAGCTCAAATCAGTACGCCCAATTTATATATATATTTTTTCTATAAATAACTCTCTTAAAATTTTTTCTACTGGGAAACACTGATGTTTTTTCAACACGCAGCCTAAGTATTTTGAGTAAAAACAACTGTTAAAAAACAACTGCAAAAAAGCTAATATTAAAAACAACTGTTGTCGTTATTTTGCAGAAAATTTAGTTGACTTTAAATGACTTCATTTTAAAGTTTTGATCGTTTAACTGCAGAAAATATAACAAAATTCCACAGGTTTTAAGAATAAGAAAATCCCTCAGATTTTGAGGAATTTTTCCTTAAGTTGGGACACCTTTTCCTTCAAGAAAACTTCCCAGCTTATAAGCTCGTGTTTTTTTTAATGGCCCTGATTTTATGAGCGCTTTTTGAAATTACCTCTGATGACATTACTTCATCTAAGACACCAGAATTTTTTGAATTCATGCAATTTACATCATCTTTCTAAAAATATTAAAAATCTATCGACCCATTGATCTTTCCGTTATAGAAAACCTCAACGCATTTTCATATAAATTTTGGAAGATTAAAATAATCTCATGCTCAGATACACCCTTTTGATTCACGAACTCTATAGAGATTAGATTATAATCTCCTTATATTAGAATTAATTAATTATAAATTATCTCATGTTCAGACTTATGTCATAAAAACAACTCTGACGACCTAATTATATTATGGAAATTCAAGTTTTTGTATAGAATTTTTGAATAAAATTATGTTTTATGTTCAAATGTTCAAAAATCAGTACAATCAGTACAATCAGTACATATTTGAAGAAATCAGCACAAATCAGTACAACGTTTTTTGATCAGTACACGTGATAAAAAATCAGTACATGTACTGATCAAATCAGTACGAATGGTCAGCCTAATTATATTCTTAAATAAAAGTGTTAGAGCAAAATATAAAAAATTTTGGGATCAATATTAAATATTCCAAAATATCTAATTGTGTATACAATCTTTCTTACAATCTTTATTATCAATTATCTCCTTAAATAAAAGAGTAAGAGCAAAATATACGAAATCTGGGGATCACCACTATCAAATTTCTAAACAATCTATTTTTGTGTAATTTTTTTCTTAAAATATTTATAATATCTCCTAAAATAAAAGAGTTAGAGAAAAATAGATAAAATCTGTGGATCACCATTAAAATTTCGAACAACAAAATTTTTGAATGAAATTTTGCATTTTTATATTAAAAAAATCCATTTTTATATAAAGTTTTTCCTTTAATTGCATTTTTTAACATTAACTGGAGATGCTGGAGGAAAAAAAAACAATAACGGGGATCATCGCTATATTAAAAAAAATACATTTTTATACTTATATTTTTTTTGTTAAACTAAAGGTGCTAGAGAAAAAAAAAAACAAAAATTTCTGATAATTATATTGATTTTTATCGGTTTTCGGTATCCTTTAAGATTATAAGTCTGTTATTTGTGAATAAAAACCATTTTTTCACGTCTTTGCATTCTAGAAAGCAAATATACTTGAATATGCTCATTTCTGCAATACATCCAAAATAATTTTATTTTTGATTCTTGGCTTAAATCAGAAAAATATGTAAATCCTATGGTATTCATTTTTAAAGTTCGTAAGCACAATTGGATTGGCCTATTTGGTGTGTTATTTTATTTGTAACAGATTGGTGTTGTTACAAAATTCATAAGCAGGGAGGAAAACCACTCTCAAACGGCTGGTGGTAAAATATTTATAACAACTAAGATTTTGGTTAGGTCAACTGAGAAGATTGCCTTTAAAACAGAAGACTAAAAATAGAATTTTTATTTGGTCATCTTGCTGTCAACTTTTACATCGTCTTAAGAATATTACAACGTGATGAACATTTTACTGGTACTTTTTTGAGCTACAAAAAAATACCATTAAAATACATTAAACTAGATATTATTATTTTCAATGTTTTAGCTTCCAAATGTAAAAATGTTGTAAACTTCTAATTCGGCTTAAGAATATCACAACGTAATGAAATTTTTACTGGTACTATTTTTAACTTATAAAAAAGTACCGTTTTTCGCAGTAAACCCAATGGTACTTATACTGACAACCAACAGTCAAAGATATTCTGGGGTCTAAGACCGGCAGGCGTGCATTGGACCTTTTGTGACTTACGCGGCGGTGGTCTGGTGGCCGATAGGTTACTTTAGATCGGCACCCTGCAAAGACCAATTGGTCCACAGCAATAACACAACATTTTTCCGCTTATTGACGTAAACTAAATACATTGACCTTCATTTCGAATTGCTTTTAACTTTTCAGGGTTATACTTGTAATTTCCTTTAAAGTCGCGAACTATGAACTCCCTATAATTGATAGTCAAGTTCGTGCCAAAGTTGGTCGTTGACACAGGATGTGTTTAATGGTCTCATCGCACCTTTTGCTACATGCATCCGTAATAAGATACATTTTTTTTGGCATGTTTACCGACAAGACAGTCTTCCGTTATTAAACCTGTCAACATACGACATTCTATTCTTTCGTGCCCGATAACGGTGGTGAAATTTGGTTGAGCTCTGCTGGACGGACTACAAAAAACGGCTTGCGGAGAGCTTGTTATAAACACAACACCAGCCGCAGCTTTTAACGCTATGTTGGACATGCTTTCCTTGGATCTACATATCCAAGTGGTAACCATGAAATCTCTGTGCAGACTCCGTAAAGCTGGATCATGGCATGGAGACTACCAAGCAGGTCATGTTCAACTGTTTAATGGTCTTTCGGAATTTAGTCTGATTTTTTCCATGCCCTTAGACAATTTGACGCCTTGCACGCAATTTGGTAGGAAGTTCAGTGTAAACTTTCTGAAAAGGGAAGACTGGTGCGATGCCGATAAACGTCTCAGAAATTACTCTGATACTTTCCTTACGGACGGTTCTACACCATTCACAGATGTAATTCGTAAAAGATCAATTGTACTTCGAAGATTCCAATTGTAATTTGAAGATTCCATTTGTAATTCAAAGATTCCATTTGTAACTCGAAGATTCCATTTGTAATTCGAATACTCTTCTTGTAATTCGAAGATTCTATTTGTAATTCGAAGATTCCAATTGTAGTTCGAAAAATCTCAACGGAATTTCCATTGATATTTTTCGAATTACAATTGGAATCTTCGAATTACAAATGAAATCTTCAAATTACAAAAAGAATCTTCAAATTACAAAGAGAATCTTTGAATTACAAGCAGAGTCTTCGAATTACAAATGAAATCTTCGAGTTACAAATGGAATCTCCGAATTACAAATAAAATCTTTAAATTCCAAGTAGAAACTTCAAATTACAAATGGAATTTTCGAACTACAAATGAAATTTTCGAATTACGAATGGAATCTTCGAATTACAAATAGAATCTTCGAATTACTGGTTCTGGATTTGTTTGGTGTTTGAACGGTCCCAACATCTGAAATTGTTCAAGAGTGTAGGCGCAGATTCAATAAGGTCTCAAGTGCCAACTGATCACAAATTTGCATATATTTTGTTATTGTAACAAAAACAAAATACATGCAAATTCTTGACGGTTGTCATAAGTTCGTCATACAGAAACTGGAGGTTAATGTTTTGACCAGACAATAAAGTGATAAACTATTGACTCAGTCTGAGTATAATAGACTGTCGCGAAATTACTGGCCTGATTACATGACTCAATGCGTGTACTCGTCATTTGATGAGATTTGACTTTTTCTTTACGAAAAATGTCTTTTTCTACACGAAAAATGTATTTTTCTACACGAAAAATGTTTCTGAATCCGACACTTTTTCCATACAAAAAATGCCCCAGAATCTGAGACTTTTTCTATACGAAAAATCTAAGACCCTTTTCTATACGAAAAATCTAAGACTTTTTCTAAACGAAAAATGTCCCAGAAATCTGAGACTTTTTCTGTCTGAGACTTTATCTTTACGAAAAATGTCTCAGAGATCTGTGACTTTTCCTATACGAAAAATGTCTTCGAATCTGAGACAGTGATGATTTGCAAAGTTCTGATGAAGGGTGGCTTTAATCCAACTAATATCACGCAATGATTTTAAATCAAATGTAAGTATACTTACACTCAGAAAATTATGTAAGTTACTACATGTTAGTTGTTTGAATATTTCGCAGTAGTTAGTTGTTTTCAACTACAAAATCAGTTGTTTTTGTATGAAAAATATAAAACAACTATTTCTGTTAGTTATTTTAAGTCGTTTTATTGAACAACTAACCAAAATGTACTGTGATGTAGTAACAGTTATTTAAAGTAGTTAATTTTATTTTTTTTTTATATCTGAAAATTTTTTAAAGTTTTTTTTTTCAAAAAATAAAAATAAATTTTATTTTATTTTTCACAACTTTAAAAAAAAAACAAAAAAAAAACTTGGAAAAAATTTGGTCTTCAATTTTTTTTTGAAAAATTAAAAAAAAAAAATAATAATAATATATTGATTATTGTATTTGTACTACATTTTAGTTATTTTGACTACAAATGTAAGTAGTTTTTACTAGATAAGTCAGTTGTTTTTATTCAGTTAAAATAACTAACATTGTAAGTTGATTTAACTGAAAAAGTAGTTGACCCCAAAACAACATACAAAGTAGTTATTTTAACTAACATAATTTTTTGAGTGTACTTACGTATACATACTTGGTATATTGTACGCGTTAATGTATCACTTTCTACTTTGAATGACAAATACGAAGGAGGTTTTCACTCTTTTATTATTTTTAAAATTTTTTCCGGTGTGAAGACGCTTTTCTTGTTAAAACTTAAATGGTTTAAAATTTATTCTGTTCTGTTGCAAGCACATACTCGCATAAGTATTGTTGTTATTTTTGACATGGATGATGCTGGAGCTGGTAGTGGTATTTACATACATGTTGGTTGGATTTTCATTTTTTGTTGTTGTTGTAAAACGCGCCTAGTCCCATAAACGATTTAATGCTGTGTCAAATTATTTGCGCTTAACCAACCGAACACATGGGACAAACAGGATGTTATTATTTACATGTGTTAGTTTGTGTGTATGTGTAAAATGAATAATACTAATACCAATACAAGGTCTTATTTACAAGGAAGGTCTTTTAAGGGACACCAAAAATTTTTTCTGTACAAAAAGTCTTAGATTCTGAAAAATTCTGTCTATAGAAAAATTCTTACTGTTTCAGATATGAAGTATTTTTTCTATAGAAAAAGTATTCAGACCATGAAGCATATTTTCTTAAGAAAATATGCTGAATTCTGAGGCAAATTTTCATTAGAAACTGTCTTAGAATCTGAGACATTTATTTAACAAAAAAATGTTCAGATTCGGAGGCATTTTTTGTATCTATGGGGCATTTCATGTCAAATCGGACACTTTAAAATTTTTTTTTTTTTAGATTTTCCCAATTAGTTTACAGTTTTTAGTACCTTTCGAAAACTACTCCGTGGTAAATTTTTAGATTTTTTTGATGACCCGTTCAAAAGATATCGAATTTCTAAAAATTGTACACTCAAAAAATTATGTCATTAACTGTTTGTAGTTTATTTAAAAAGTTTTCCGTTTAGTCGTTTTTAAAAGAAAAAACATTTGTTTGATGTTCAGTTTTTATTAATGACTACTTCAAACTTGTTTCAAAAATAACACACTAAAATATAAAGACTTTCATTAACATTTAATTTTTAAAGTCATTAATTTTTGTTCTGTAAGTAAAAACTACTGATTATTCTTTTGATTTTTAATGATTTGTGTAAGTAATTTTTTTTTAAATTGTTGGTATTTTTTAATGAAATATCATTAGTTTTTACCTACACAAGTCAGTTATTTTTTGTAGAAAAAAAATCAAAAAATTATTTATAGAAATATAAAAACATGTTTGTATCAAGTGACTTTGGCACGATGGGTAGAGTGTCTGGCCAGAATGTAGTTGATTGCGGGATCGATTCCCCAAAAATTTTATTAAAAAACTTTAAAAGAATATTTCAATAAAAAATTGTAAAAAATTACCTACGAAATCATTAATTTTTATTGTTTTCGTAGGTTATTTTTTTGAAGTTTGTTGGTAAAAATAACAGAACTATCATTAATTTTTAATGTTTTCGTTGGTTATTTTTTTCGAGTTTGTTGGTAAAAAAGAGTGAAAAAAACGTAATTTTTTAATGTTTAATGTTATTTATTTTAGAAAATGTTGTCAACAGTAAAAAATAAATGTTGATGTTTGTTAAAACAAATGAATAATTACTGGGATGGTTTTTAATTGTTTATTCACTGGTTTTTTTCATTTGTTTTTGCCTACAAAATATTTTGAGTGTAGTTTGTTCCTTTACTCAAACTTCTTTTACTCATAATTTCTTCAATAAGGGTCCAAATTTCAAATTTTTTTTCTCAAAATTTTTGTTTTTTGCGTACTTAAAAAAAAAAATCAAAAAAAATTCTTAAAATTCTTAATTCTTAAAATTTAAATCTCATTTTTTAAATTGTTTGTAGTCTTCGATTTTTTTGAAATTTTTTTGTGTAAAACTTCTATCGATTCTACAAATTTTTTGCCCAGGAGGATCGTGGGATAATGATTATTACTATTTTCTTAAATTTTTTGAAAAAAATTTATTGTAATTTTCCAATCTTAAAATCATTTCTACTGCTCCAATGGTGCGTCATATAGGGGTCATTAATAAGCCCGACCCCCATTAATTTTTAGGTCTTAACATTTCTTTGGAACAAACTAATACCCTATCTCCAATTTTTAAGGGGGGTCCCACACAAAACGACATTTTTTAAAATTTGCTCCAACCGCTCTAACTGCCCTAATAGTGCCCTTAGAGCAACAAAATGTATCACAGACCCACAATATTTTTTTAGTCCAAACATTTTCTCTGAACACACCTACCCTCTATCTTTAACTGTTAAGGCGGTCCCCATACAATTTTTTTTATTTTTTGTAAATTTGTTTTAATTAATCAGCTTCTACCGGTTCAATGGTGCGTCCGAGAGGTGTCAATAGTGAGACCGACCCCCATTTATTTTTACCCTACAATATTTTTTTAAAACATACCTACGCCCTATCTCCACTCCCTGAGTAGGCTTCCATTCAAAATTACATTTTTATAAAATTTGCTGCAACTGTTATTTGTTTTTTCATGAAAATGTGTAAATTTTGGGGGGTATTTATATGAAGACATAGACCTACGATATCCATATGAATACGAAATAATCTTTATTAAATTTAAGTCGACACGTATTTTTGCTCTAGATCAGCGGTTACCAACCTTTTTGGCTCGCGTACCCCTAATTTAAAATGTTATCAGCCGCGTACCCCCATATGAGTTTTTTGTTTTCGTTAAAAAAAATTCACAAATATTACAGTTAATATTGAAATTTTTGATCCCCGGGTATTATCATATTTTTTATGGATTTAGGGGAGATCAAAACAATGGTGTTATTTTTTGGAAAAATTTTTGCTCCTTGGGGTGGTTCAATGCATCTGAAAACCCGGATTTTGAGCTGATTTTTCTGCATAGAAAAAACGACTGAAAATGTTACAAATCTGAGTTCACAGTCGATTCTACACCAAAAATTAAAACAACGGACGTTGTTTGAACTCTTAAAAAAAGTTCCAAAAACCCATCACAGGGGGCGGAATTATAATGTTTTTAATTTTTCTTTTAGGCCGCTGTTCCAAAAAAAAGTAATTCACATAAAAAATGTGAAAATGAAAATTTCCGAATTTTTTGGTTGTTCTAGATTTCACATCCGATTTTTTTTTCGTTCTGTTTCACAAAAACAAAATTTGGTGAAAGTAAAACGAATGCACTTTTTTCCTTATAATTTTTTAAGTTTTAATTATTTGATTTCAACTTAGAATGAAAACGTGATCAACAAAACACTAAACTTGTTTTTATGTGATTCGGAAATTTTCATGTGAATTGAAAAGTTGTGAAAGACAGAACAGAGGCCTTATTATTTTTTTTTTATAATACGAAGGCAGATCAATAATTCCGTGACTTTTCGAATGAAACACCATCGTGTATACTATACATTTTGAGCTTAACAAAGTAATACAAAAATGTCCACTCTATCGCAACCCGTCTCAAAAATGCACACAAACACGTTTTTTGAGAACTTTGACATAAATTTTCTCAAAAACCTGACATCATACAATTTGGGAACCATATTCGGCATCAGCATCGAAAGGTTAATCGAAAACAAGTGGTCCGATATCAAAATATCATCCAAAAATATCATAAAAAAATCACTCTAAATTGCATAAAAATACGTTTTTTGTGAACTTTGACCTCAACTTTCTTAAAAACCTGACATTATGGAAAAATTTGGAGGCCAGATGCGGAACCAGCATTGAAAGGTTAATCTAAAACGAATGTCCAAAATACTAAAATTTTGCGTACCCCCGCGGACAGTTTCGCGTACCCCCTAGTGGTACGCGTACCATAGGTTGGTAACCGCTGCTCTAGATGATACTCCTGTTAGTTCGGGAGTTTTCGAAATTTTCCCGGAGGTCCACATTGTTTCATAAGGGGGCAACGAAATTTATAAACGCTGATATGGCCGTTAAGCCGAGGCACCCCAGCCTTAAAATCGTCTCTTTTATATATATGTTTTAAGTTTCATTCAAATCGGTTGATAAGGGTTGAGATACTTCCGTTGTTAGTTAGAAGTTCCAAATTGACAGATACTTTTTCATAGAAAACTTTGAGAATTAGTCATAATGTTTCTTTAAAAATTTTCCGATTTTCCCTTTAAAAATAAAAAAATTTTTCCTATGAAAAATTTTCGGATTTCGAGATTTTTTTTTTTCTTTGGAAAATTTTTTAGAAAATTTCCTTCTTTTTTTTTTCTCTTTTTCTTTCTCTTTTCTTTCTCTTTCTCTTACTCTTTTCTTTCTTTTTTTCCTTTTTTTCCTATTTTTTCTTTTTGAAATTTGATCTGAAGGGGAAATTTCCTCTTCCCTTGCATTATGTAAACAAAGTACTTTCAAAACGCTTTTCAAATACGCTCGCAAAGCGTTCGAAAATAACGCTTTGAGAGTGATTACTTTTTGTGACAGTGCTTTGGTAGTATGGTCTGATAATCGTGGAAAATCAAAGGTCGAAGCATATAGGACAACATTTTGAAAATAAATCCTAAAAATGCTAATTTCGCCTTACAATTGTTGTCCTCCCTTGAAAATTACTCTGGGACGACTAAAAAGCACGTATCTAACGAATTTCTCTCACGAACAGCACTTTTAAATTTTATGAAAACTGATGAGTTCCGATTGGATGACCTCCCTTGTTAGTGAATTCATGTTTTGGAATATTTGAAGGAATTGTTTATTATTATTAAATGTCCTTATTTGAATTTTTAAACTCTTTAATTTGTGATAAAGGAACACCCATATAAAAATAGATAAAACCTTGACTGATCTGTCCATATCAAATTTTGCTAACTCTATACTTATGATCAGATTTATCAGCGTTGCTGAGGAATTATTGTGGTTTCACTATGGACCAACCGGTCTATATGATGAGTCTTTTACTCCTCCACCTCTAATCTAAGATTTGTCCGATATGATCAGATTTGTCCGATCTCAAATTCAGTCCCAACTTTGTGATCTGCTAGACACGAAATTGGTGACCAAATTTGGGATCGGACAGATCTGAAAAGATATAACTATATAAATAAGATATAAATAAGATATAAGCAGACCAGACCAGGTCTAATAAGCTTTTACACGGGCTTATAAAATATTTTCAATTCGTTAAATTTGATATATTTTTATTTTTTTATCTTTCATAAAATTTCTTTTCAGAGAAGCCTTAAACGGTATCTAGGTTGTTTTGTTAAACCACTATCGATCTCTTAGCAGACTGACATTTATGGCCAGATTATGCTTAATTCCATAAATGATAAAAAAAAAACTTTTTGGGGCCTCCGATCTATATTTCAAGGTGTTAAGTAGTAATTGTCTGTGTAAAAAATTTTTACTGAAAAATCTGTGTTTGAGAAAAAAATTTTCAGAATCCTAATATTATTCTACAGTAACAATCCGAAAAGATTTGATAACATTTTCATTAAATATCAAAAGTTGGCATTCCTTTACAGCTCTACATAATCATATGCTTCTTCTAAATAAGTGTTTAAGGGTTTATATGTTAAGCATGTATGTCTGGTTAGAAAATGTTTCCAATATGTTTTTGGTGACTGGAGTAATTTTTGATAACAATCCTTTTCCTGGATATATTTTCCTTTGAATATTTAAAACATTTTGTTAGACTAAAACGACTTAAAATCTTTGGGGTATTTAAGTTTATACTTTTGGTAGGCTTAATAGTTTGGGACGTTAAAAAAATTCAATTCTTGTAATTTTTTTTTCGTAAAGCCATAAATACATATTTATGTATGTAAAATATGTATGTATTTTCTATAATATTAGCCGTTTATATACGCTTTATTGGTTATTTAAATTTACATACTCAATTGATTTAATACTTTTCTTTTGTGGTTAGGGATTCTGAGTTCGCGGATGTTTTGTATATCCTGAGAAAGGGAAATTAAAAAAATTTAGGAAGTTTTCGGATTTTTTTTTGAGTGGCAAAAACACTTGTAAAATATTTTTGTGAGGAAAAAACCCTCTCTGGAATTCAAGATTTTGCTCACAACTTTTGAAACACTGGACCGACTTTGAATATTGTCTTAAAATTTTTTCTATAGAAAAAGTCTCAGATTCTGGGACATTTTTTTTAAACAGAAAGAGAGTCAGATTCTGAGATATAGAAAAAGTCTACGATTCTGCGACATTTTTTCTATAGAAAAGTGTCAGATTCTGCGACATTTTTTCTATAGAAAAAGTCTCAGATTCTGAGACATTTTCTCAGATTTTGAGAAATTTATTCTATAAGAAAAATCTCCGATTCTTAAATTTTTTTTATATAGAAAAAGTCTCAGATTCTGAAACATTTTTTCTATAGAAAAAGTCTAAGATTCTGAGACATTTTTTCTATAGAAAAAGTCTCAGATTCTGAGACATTGTTTCTACAGAAAAAGACTCAGACATTTTTTCTATAGGAAAAGTCTAAAATTCTGAGACATTTTTTAAAAGAAAAAGTCTGATATTCTCAGATTCTGAAACATTTTTTCTATAGAAAAAGTCTTAGATTCTGAGACATTTTTTCTGCAGAAAAAGTTTCAGATTCAGAGACATTTTTTCTACAGAAAAAGTCTCAAATTCTAAGAAATTTTTTTCTATAGAAAAAGTCTCAAATTCTAAGACATTTTTTTTAGGGTTGTCGCGAATATTCGTCACTATTCGGTATTCGGCATATTCGGCATGCTCTTTTGAATATTCGGTTAAATAAATATTCGGTAACAGTTTGCCGAATATTCGGCAAAATTTAAATTAGTTAAAAAAACACTTTTATTAACGTTTGACTCTAGTTTTGTAGTCATTTCAGTATGTTTTTAAACAAAACATGTAAAAAAGTTAAATTCGGCATTGCCGAATGTAATGATACCCTCCACAGTTTCAAAAAGATTATTGCAAAAAACTTTTGACATTTGTTCTACAGAAAAAGTCAGAGATTCAGAGACATTTGCTCTATAGAAAAATGTCTCTGATTTGCGAGATTTTTGTATTGAAAAAGTCTAAGATTCTGAGACATTTTTTCTATAGAAAAAGTTTTAGATTCTCAGACATTTTTTTATTGAAAAAATCTCAGAACCTGAGACAATTTTTCTATATAAAATGTCTCAGATTCTGAGACATTTTTTTTTTGTAGAAAAAGTTTAAGATTCTAAGACATGTTTTCTATAGAAAAAGTCTCAGATTCTGAGACATTTTTTCTGCAGAAAAAGTTTCAGATTCAGAGACATTTTTTCTACAGAAAAAGTCTCAAATTCTAAGAAATTTTTTTCTATAGAAAAAGTCTCAAATTCTAAGACATTTTTTTTAGGGTTGTCGCGAATATTCGTCACTATTCGGTATTCGGCATATTCGGCATGCTCTTTTGAATATTCGGTTAAATAAATATTCGGTAACAGTTTGCCGAATATTCGGCAAAATTTAAATTAGTTAAAAAAACACTTTTATTAACGTTTGACTCTAGTTTTGTAGTCATTTCAGTATGTTTTTAAACAAAACATGTAAAAAAGTTAAATTCGGCATTGCCGAATGTAATGATACCCTCCACAGTTTCAAAAAGATTATTGCAAAAAACTTTTGACATTTGTTCTACAGAAAAAGTCAGAGATTCAGAGACATTTGCTCTATAGAAAAATGTCTCTGATTTGCGAGATTTTTGTATTGAAAAAGTCTAAGATTCTGAGACATTTTTTCTATAGAAAAAGTTTTAGATTCTCAGACATTTTTTTATTGAAAAAATCTCAGAACCTGAGACAATTTTTCTATATAAAATGTCTCAGATTCTGAGACATTTTTTTTTTGTAGAAAAAGTTTAAGATTCTAAGACATGTTTTCTATAGAAAAAGTCTCAGATTCTGAGACATTTTTTCTGCAGAAAAAGTTTCAGATTCAGAGACATTTTTTCTACAGAAAAAGTCTCAAATTCTAAGAAATTTTTTTCTATAGAAAAAGTCTCAAATTCTAAGACATTTTTTTTAGGGTTGTCGCGAATATTCGTCACTATTCGGTATTCGGCATATTCGGCATGCTCTTTTGAATATTCGGTTAAATAAATATTCGGTAACAGTTTGCCGAATATTCGGCAAAATTTAAATTAGTTAAAAAAACACTTTTATTAACGTTTGACTCTAGTTTTGTAGTCATTTCAGTATGTTTTTAAACAAAACATGTAAAAAAGTTAAATTCGGCATTGCCGAATGTAATGATACCCTCCACAGTTTCAAAAAGATTATTGCAAAAAACTTTTTTTAAAAGGAAATTACTTTTGAAAAAAAAATTCCGCGAAAAAAATTTCCGCGAAAAAAAAATCCGCGATTTTTTCTTTTTTTGTCCAAAAATATGTTCGTACTTGTTTAAATACCATTTGGTGTTTAATTATGTCAACCAGCACTCGAATTAAAGCATTTTGTATTTTAAGGTTATGTTGAATGTACTAAAATTTTTGAGGTGTCCTTACATTTTCGTTCATAACTTTTGAACCGCTGAACCGATACCGCTCAAATGCAATACCAAACTTCTCAGGAAAACATCCAATATATATGTCATAGATGGATTTTTTCATTACCATTGAAATTTAATTACCATTGGTTGATATCAATGGTAATGAAAAAGTTTTCATTACCAATTAATGGTAATTAAATTTTTTTAATTGAAAAAATAATTACTAATGGTAATGAAATGCACCAATTGTTGAAAAACACCAATTATAATTGGTTTCAAAACCATTGGTTTGCACATTTTTATTTTTTTGAAAAGTTAAAAATTTAAACATCAAAGTATGTTTTTACAAAAAAAAAAATATGAAAATGTTAAAGACAAAAAACAAAACCCAAAAAAATATTTCAAATATTGTGTTATACAAAGGCAATCAATGTGTGTTTGGTTTATAAAATGTAAAAAACTAAAACACCATATGACAAAAAACAACAGATATTTCAAAATATTAACGATTTTGACAATATTGTGACGACTTTTACTAATGGTAATTATTTTCTTTAATGCCTTTATGATACTTGCTTGTTTCAAGTTACTTGTTGCTGCATTTATTAGGGTTTTTCTATGGAAATTTCGATAAATTCAAAATTTTTAGTTGAAGTTATCGAAATTTTTATAGAAAAACCCTAATAAATGCAGCAACAAGTAACTTGAAAAAAGCAGGTATCATATCCACTTAAGTGATGCCATACCAATGGTAATTATTTTTTTTTAATTTTCATTAGTAATTAAATTGATAAGTAATTTAATTGGTACAATTGGTACAACCAATGGTAATGAAAAAAATTTCATTACCATTGACATCAATTAAATGGTAATTAAACCATCAATTAATTGGTCCCTTTAATTAATTAGTCCCATCTATGATATATGTTAAGTTTCAGTAATCTTCGTGTAATATTTTGGCCGTGATTACCATTTCCACAGACAGACGGACAGACGGACAGACGGACAGACGGACATCGCTAGAATGTCTTAAAATCGATCGGGGATCATGAATATATACACTTTATAGGGTCTTAGACCGATATTTCGATGAGTTACAAACGGAATGACAAACTTATATATACCCTCTATCACTAACTCGAATTGTTAAGGTAACAGAAAAAATAGTGTCAAAAACAGCGTTGTTGTCTTTTAGTCTTGTACATTTTTTTTAATTTTTTACATAGGTAAAATACAGGCGTATGAATAATTTAATTATTCGGCAATATTCGTATTCGGTTCAAACCGAATACCGAATAGTAAATATTCGGTAAAATGACGAATACACTATTCGCGACATCCCTAATTTTTTCCATAGAAAAAGTCTAAAATTCTGAGACATTTTTCTATAAGAAATATTCTGAAATTCTGAGACGTTTTTCTATAGAAAATGTTTTAGATTCTGAGACATTTTTCTATAGAAAAAGTCTTCGACTCTAAGACTCAGAATTCTCAGATTCCGATACATTTTTTCTATAGAAAAAGTCTGAGATTCTGAGACATTTTTTCTATAGAAAAGGTCTCAAATTCTTAAACATTCTGAGAAATTTTTTTATAGAAAAAGTCTGAGACTCTAAGACATTTTTTCTGTCTGAAATTCTGAGTGATTTTTTTATGGAAAAATCTCAGATGTGAGATATTTTTTCCTATAGAAAAAGTCTCAGATTCTGAGGCGTTTTTCTATAGAAAAAGTCTTAGATTCTGAGACATTTTTTCTGTAGAAAAGTCTCAGATTCTGAGACATTTTTTCTATAGAAAAAGTCTTAGATTCTGAGAAATTTTTTTTTATAGAAAAAGTCTCAGATTCTGATACAGCTTTTTTTTCTGAGATTCTGAGTTTCAGATTCTGGGTCTCAGATTCTGAGGCGTTTTTCTATAGAAAAATTCTTAGACTCTGAGACATTTTTTCTGTAGAAAAGTCTCAAATTCTGAGACATTTTTTCTATAGAAAAAGTCTTAGATTCTGAGACATTTTTTTTATAGAAAAAGTCTCAGATTCTGATACAGTTTTTTTTTACAGAAAAGTCTCAGAAAAAGAAAAAGTCTAAAATTCTGCAACGTTTTTTCTATAGAAAAAGTCGTAGATTCTGAGATATTGTTTTTATAGAAAAATTCTAAGGTTCCGAGATATTTTTCCTATAAAAAAATATCTCAGTTTCTGATACATTTTTCCTATAGAAAACGTCTCAGATTTCTATGGAAAAATTCTGAGACATTTTTTCTATAGAAAAAGTCTCAGATTCTAAGACATGTTTTTTCTATAAAAAAAGTCTTAGATTCTAAGAAATGATTTTTTCTGTAGAAAAAGTCTCATAACCTGAGAACTCTCAGATTTTGAGACATTTCGCTATAGAAAAATTCTGATATTCAGTCATATTTTGTCTATAGAAAATTCGAATACGTCAACACCATTCTTTACGCAAATATCTTACCTCTCAAATTTCGTCCTGATACAATTTCGACCTTTTCAATAAAGATTTATCTCTTCCAGCTAATGCATCCAAATTAAATTTTTTGAATTTTTAATGGATAGCTCTTTTTTGAAAATAAATCCAACCTTTATTAAAAATAAAACAAATGTTTTTTTGCACAGATTTAAACATACTTAAGTTTTGTGGCTTATTTTTTCTTTTTGTTAACTGCATGCTTAAATAAAAAAGTGATGAAATAAAATTATTAAAAAAAAAATTTATGAAACAAAAATTGACGAAAAAAAAATTCTTTTCTGAAAAATATTTGTCTTACGTTTTATTTTCCAGCTGTTGAAAAACTTTTTATTATTATTATTATCCAAGTTACAAATTCAAGTTACAAACCGTTTTGGTTTTAAGAAAATGCAAAAAGTAATTCTTACTTTCTTTTAATTTAGTCGTTAGAAACCCACCACCTCAAACTGAGGTGGTGGGTGTCCTGCGTCACTTTAAAAATAAGACACCAGCCTAAAAACTTATCATGTTAAAATTTCCTGGGAATATAACACACATTATTTTGAGGAAAGCTACGATCCAGAAACCCTATTTATGGTACAAACGAATTTACAACAACGGAATAGATGGATTAACATTTTTTTTATTAAAAGTATTATTTCAAATACTGTGTTCTAAATTTACATGCATTAGTAGTTATTAAGCCGATTCTGCAACAGATAATAACCAAAGAATTTTTAACGGTGAAAAATGTTGATTAGAATATATTAATTTTTCTATACATTACAATATTAGAGAATTTAAAATTGCTTTTTTAGGAAAAATTTCTTAGAATCTGAAAAGTTTTGTTAAGGAAGAAAATATTGGTTATGAAAAAAAATTGACAGAATTTAAATAAAAAAGTGTTATATAGAAACTTTGCCAAAAAAACTGAGATGTTTTTTATTAAAAAAATATTTGAAAATCTGAAATTTTTTTGGTAGATGTTTTTTAATCACATCTCAAAATTTTTCTACAGCAGAAATTTCTTAAAAAACTAAGTTTTGTGGACACAATTTTTTAGAAACTAAAAGTTATTATTTCGCAAACAAATTTTTACAAGTAACATTATCCAATGTTGTGTGCCAATAATTGAATGCTCACAAACAAAGTGTTTTCGTGTATTAAAGTTATTCCAAAAAAAAAAAAAAACATTATCTAATATTTGCAAATTCATAAAGCTATATTCATTATTTCTATTGTAAGTACTTTTCGGCACATGTAATAATTTCATGTTTTGTGTTCAAAAGATTATAAAAGTTTTTCTTGTTAATTTTCCAAGATATATTAAACACATGTTATCACATGTATGAATTTCCACACTCGAAAGAAAAAAGTTTGTCAGAAAGTAAATCCGGTAATGAATTTTAACAAAAACAAGATAGGTCGGCTGAAATTTGCAACTTTTTCATATGGTTAAAATTTTATGCAATTTTTTTTGCTTTCGTAGTAGATTTTTGTAGAGATTTGACGTATGTTTTATTTTGAGTGCTTTTTACATATTTAGCTACTTTAATAGCAGTGTTTAAAATAATGAATTCCTTTTCAAAGAACCACAATTAAAAAAAAAATACTTTTAAAAGAATTCAAAGAGAAACCCAACAATTTATTTTTACACTCAAAAAAAATAAAAAAATATAATGATAATAAAAACAAATGATAGCACACTCATCGGCTAAATGTTGTCAGCGGAGGGGCACCTTTACCCTCACGATGAATTTTTACAAATACATTTATATTGCTTCTTGCACTATTTATAAGAATGTTTCCATGCCCTCGACAGGGGTGGACTAAAAAAAACGACATTTGCTAATCCCCCTAGTCCAAGTGCATGGCTGTGAACATCTTCTACACAAAAATGTTTCAGTTGTTTAACAAAAATTCAGAAAAAATATGTAAAACAATATTTTTTTCAGAGGTTGGTTTAGTTCTTCAAGGAGCCACTTTTTCCCCCTGGGCCGATTTTATCTGTCTAATGTCGATAATGGACCAACAATATATATGTCATTCCATGTCAAATTGGACCTTTGAACAATTTATTTTTAGATTTCCATTTTTTTTTTCAAGTTTTTAGTACCCTTTGAAACCTCCTTTGTGGTAAATTTTTTTGATGACCCGTTCAAAAGATATTGAATTTCCAAAAACTGATCATTCATTCATTCATTCATTCATTCATTCATTCATTCATTCATTCATTCATTCATTCATTCATTCATTCATTCATTCATTCATTCATTCATTCATTCATTCATTCATTCATTCATTCATTCATTCATTCATTCATTCATTCATTCATTCATTCATTCATTCATTCATTCATTCATTCATTCATTCATTCATTCATTCATTCATTCATTCATTCATTCATTCATTCATTCATTCATTCATTCATTCATTCATTCATTCATTCATTCATTCATTCATTCATTCATTCATTCATTCATTCATTCATTCATTCATTCATTCATTCATTCATTCATTCATTCATTCATTCATTCATTCATTCATTCATTCATTCATTCATTCATTCATTCATTCATTCATTCATTCATTCATTCATTCATTCATTCATTCATTCATTCATTCATTCATTCATTCATTCATTCATTCATTCATTCATTCATTCATTCATTCATTCATTCATTCATTCATTCATTCATTCATTCATTCATTCATTCATTCATTCATTCATTCATTCATTCATTCATTCATTCATTCATTCATTCATTCATTCATTCATTCATTCATTCATTCATTCATTCATTCATTCATTCATTCATTCATTCATTCATTCATTCATTCATTCATTCATTCATTCATTCATTCATTCATTCATTCATTCATTCATTCATTCATTCATTCATTCATTCATTCATTCATTCATTCATTCATTCATTCATTCATTCATTCATTCATTCATTCATTCATTCATTCATTCATTCATTCATTCATTCATTCATTCATTCATTCATTCATTCATTCATTCATTCATTCATTCATTCATTCATTCATTCATTCATTCATTCATTCATTCATTCATTCATTCATTCATTCATTCATTCATTCATTCATTCATTCATTCATTCATTCATTCATTCATTCATTCATTCATTCATTCATTCATTCATTCATTCATTCATTCATTCATTCATTCATTCATTCATTCATTCATTCATTCATTCATTCATTCATTCATTCATTCATTCATTCATTCATTCATTCATTCATTCATTCATTCATTCATTCATTCATTCATTCATTCATTCATTCATTCATTCATTCATTCATTCATTCATTCATTCATTCATTCATTCATTCATTCATTCATTCATTCATTCATTCATTCATTCATTCATTCATTCATTCATTCATTCATTCATTCATTCATTCATTCATTCATTCATTCATTCATTCATTCATTCATTCATTCATTCATTCATTCATTCATTCATTCATTCATTCATTCATTCATTCATTCATTCATTCATTCATTCATTCATTCATTCATTCATTCATTCATTCATTCATTCATTCATTCATTCATTCATTCATTCATTCATTCATTCATTCATTCATTCATTCATTCATTCATTCATTCATTCATTCATTCATTCATTCATTCATTCATTCATTCATTCATTCATTCATTCATTCATTCATTCATTCATTCATTCATTCATTCATTCATTCATTCATTCATTCATTCATTCATTCATTCATTCATTCATTCATTCATTCATTCATTCATTCATTCATTCATTCATTCATTCATTCATTCATTCATTCATTCATTCATTCATTCATTCATTCATTCATTCATTCATTCATTCATTCATTCATTCATTCATTCATTCATTCATTCATTCATTCATTCATTCATTCATTCATTCATTCATTCATTCATTCATTCATTCATTCATTCATTCATTCATTCATTCATTCATTCATTCATTCATTCATTCATTCATTCATTCATTCATTCATTCATTCATTCATTCATTCATTCATTCATTCATTCATTCATTCATTCATTCATTCATTCATTCATTCATTCATTCATTCATTCATTCATTCATTCATTCATTCATTCATTCATTCATTCATTCATTCATTCATTCATTCATTCATTCATTCATTCATTCATTCATTCATTCATTCATTCATTCATTCATTCATTCATTCATTCATTCATTCATTCATTCATTCATTCATTCATTCATTCATTCATTCATTCATTCATTCATTCATTCATTCATTCATTCATTCATTCATTCATTCATTCATTCATTCATTCATTCATTCATTCATT
>CAWUER010000342.1:0-274169 GCA_963921195.1 Pegoplata infirma | reverse complement strand
TCAGGGAGCAATTTTGGTCCAGCAAAACGTTTTGAAATTTTGAAAAGGTGTAATTTATTATACATTTTTTTAAGTTTTTGTAAAAACCGGATTTTGTACGAGTTCTTTTAAAATTTAGTATAAAACGGAGCTTATGTTCAAGCCTTTGTATAAAAGCTGTTTTTTACAAAAACTTAAAAAAATATGTAATATATTAAGCATCTTCGAGGTTTCAAAACGTTGCGCTGGACCAAAATTGCTCCACGAAAACGTTATAAATATTTTTTCCTGAATGTAATCCACCTAACGAAACTTTTGGCACCAATTTTAAAAATAAAAAAAAAATATTTTTTTTTTGACAAAATGCACCACATATGCAAACTTTAAGCGCTGGTTGCGCCCTGAAGATGACCTCCAACCATTTTTTAATTATTTTTTCCGTAATCAGATCTTTAATAAGCATCGTTCTGGGGGTATGCCCTAAAGAAATTCCAAAATTTCCTGATTTCGGGACATGCTAATGGTCAGGTTGTAAGTGGCTGCTGACGTTTTACGTCAACACACGTAGACTCTGAGGTCCATTGTGATGTTATGGTCACTTTAAGAACTGAAATATTTGTCCGACCAAAATGAAACTTTTTATCATTAATAAGCTAATCAAGCTAAATTATTATAAAAAAAAATAAAAACAATTTTTTTTATAGTTTGAAATTTTTTTAGACCCAATATTTAGAGCCCGGTAGCGACCTCTTAACCTTGATGAAAAATTTTGAAAAGTATCACGTGTTATTTCCTCACAGTGCTTGCCGTACAAAAATCAAACTTTTGTGTTTATGAAACACCCTGACCTACATGCGATAAAAAGTTATGAGCAAATCTTTGAGTTTGAGATGGTTGGGATAGATATATTTTGGACAAATAATCGCTAGAGTCGCTAAACTATCTCAATAAAGTTAATTTACCTTATTTTTGACTGGAAATATAGGCTTAAAATCGTTATATTATCAAAATAAAATTTAAAATATCGGCTTTGTAAGATAACATTTTCCTTCAGAGATGTTCGGAGCAAAAATTTTGACAAAATCGTCTGAAATATTTGGATTTTACATGAAGGTATAAGAAACAATGCCAAAAAAATCATACCTCTAAAATCAATTTTGACCCAGAATTAGTTCTGAAATTTTCAATTTTTTTAAAAAAGTAAATTTATTAAAAATCCGGCCATTTTTTTTTTTAAGTTTAGATGTTTATCTATCCACACAAAAAAAATTCAGACATGTGTTTTATCGTTTTTTTGTCGAGAAAATCGCATTTGATTTTCGAATTTCATAACAATTTAGTAATTTGCTTGTGTTTTCTTGTTTTAACATAGCGTAAACGTATGGAACATTTATGCAAATATTTAATAATCATTCGCTACGTTGAAATTACAAAATTGTTATGAAATTTAATATTCAAATGCGATTTTCTCGAAAAAAAAGTAAAAACACATTTCTGATTTTTTTTGTGTTAATAGACAAATATCTAAACTTTAAAAAAAAAAAAATTAAAAAAGTGGCTGGATTTTTGATAAATTGACTTTTTTAAAAAATGGGAAATTTTAGAACGGGTTCTGAAAATTTTCCAAAAAAATCTAATGTAAATTTTTGGGGTTGTGGTAAATTCTGTTTTAATTTGATAAATATTTAAACAAGACAACTGGACACAAATTTGAACAATTTTCGAATATTTGGCCACGCCTCATATTATGAACCAGCCTAATGACTTTTGCTAAAATTTCTGTATAGTTAAGAAGAGAAAAACCTTAAAACAGTATAATTACACAATATTGTCGGAAAAAACTTCTCTGACTTTTTGGAAAATTTGTGTTTTATAAAAGTTTCCTGATGTTTAATATATTTTTTAAGAATTTTCATTCGTAGAAATTATTAATTTTTTTTGTGCTTGTCTTTATTTTTAAAAGTTTTTTTCTAATTCGAAAAAAATATATTTATTGCATTTTTTTTATTTAATTAAACTATCTAAAAAAATATAAATCATTATGTACTAGACATTTAAATAAAAATAATTTAAATAAAACAAATTGTTATTTTTTTATGTTCTCTTTTTATGGCTCCTAAAACTACATAATTTATTTTATTTTTTTAAGATTTTTTTTTTTAAATATTTTTTTTTTCAAATATTTTTAATTTATTTTTCCTTCTTATTCACATGTTTTAAAACAAAAGTTTATACAAACATTAAATAATATAACAAGGAAAGAAGCATAAATGTTATTGCTTGTGAAAAATTATAAACCCCAAAGGTAATTTTTCAAATACTCCGACATAAAAGCAGACAAATTCATGCCAGAAAAAAAACTAATAGTTTTTTTTCCTACATTGCATATATTTGTGCATAGAAGTTAGCATGACTGAATACTTATCATGTCAAAATAAATACTTTTATAATAGATATCTATGTATTAATATCGTCGCTGCGCCTTAAACAAGGAGTCATGTGTAATTTAGATAAAAAATTTTATTGCATCTTTAAGAACCCATATTTGTCATGGGTTTACTCGCCAAACCGTTTTTTGATATCTTGATTGGTTCAAAAGTTAGTGAAAGTAACTACCCAGCAAAACTTTGGTAATGGGTAGTGATTATATAACACATTATCAGGTAATGTACATACCTTATTTGTAGCATTATTTTAGGATGTCTTACACTCATAGAAATATCTTAGTAGAAAAATTAGTAAACCCATTGTAGATCAAGTTTTACAGAATAATGCCGTATTCAACAAGAATTAATGTTGATATCGTTGAATAATCAGTAAAGTTGAATCAACTCTTTACAACGCTTGTACAGAATTCAATAGATAAATCAAAATAGAAAAAACAACCCTGTTCGTTCATTTTTTTTTTTATTATTAACGAGTGACGAGTGAGTTGGTAGCAATGTGAATCGTGTTTATCTCTTATAAAATTATTTTATGTGTTTGTTTTTTATAAAAATATTTAATATTATAAAAATAAATAAAAAAAGGATCTGATTTGTAAATATTTGGTAAGTAAAAAAATACATTGATTACTTTATGTATTCATACTATATTAAAACTTTTTTGTTTTTTTAAGGATTTTGTTTGATATCATCAGAAAACTGGAGAATGGCTTATGAGTGCATAACATGAATAAACGAAGTGTTTGTGAAAATCTTTGTGAAAATCTTCAAATATTGCAGCTTAAAAAGCCGACGATAATACAAAAATATTGTGATTTATGCTTAATAAAAGAATATTAACAAATAACAACAAGTTTTTTTTATTAATAAAATTTCTTATATTAACAAAAATATGAGTTGAATTTACAAATAATAAGAGTTGATTTACAAAAAAGCGAGTTGATCAACTTTTACAAAAACTGACAATAATTTTTATTGAAATCAACATAAATATTTGTAGGGTCAAAATCAACAATGATTTCTGTTGAATTTACAGCGATTTTCTTTGGGAATACAATGATTTTCGGTTGAGTGTACCAAACATTTGTTCCACAACGTATTATTTTAAAGTGAAAAATAATGCATTACTAATATTTTGCTACGTAATGCATGATTATTGGAAAAAATGTATTTCATATTTATTATTTCTAAACATTAAATCATGGATGACTTATATTTGGTTACATTATGTATTATTTGAAAGTTTGTAATAATGCATTATTTATATTTGGATGCATAATGCATTACAATAATATAAAAAATAATTATTTTATTAATAAATGCATAAGTTTAAACTAGAGATGGGCTCACGACAGGAAATTTCTAACGACACACACTCACGAGCATATTTTATCTACTTACACTCACTTACAATCACGTGAGTAAATTTAATACAAAATTACTTTTTCACTACTCGTAACACCTTATATATTATCTTCTGGTATGCTTATTATTTCATTTCTCGTAACCTATAAAATATCATATATTTTACACCTTACTGGTATTTTTCGTTATAAATTAATGACTTATTTTATACCTTACTGGTATTCCTTGTGATAATGTGGATGCATTACTTTGAGTCTCATCGCCTGTTAAAATCATCAATGCTGCAATGTATAAAATAAGAGATCCTATACATTACTTTATACCTTATTTGGTAATCTAAGTTTTGCTGGGTATGTGTGAGTCATACTGAAAAAGGCCTAAAAAGGAGTTATGTGTTAAATCAAACATAACTTTTTTGATCAAAAAGTAATAAAACGTGACAAAATTTACCATATGTGAGGTTTGCACATTGCTTCCAAGTACTTTGAACACCCGAGTAAAAAAAAAACTTTTTAGATCTAATTTGATCTCAAAATTGGCTGTTAAATAGTTCTTAAATTTCACATATGAGGCATTCCACACCAAATGTCCCGCTACAGAAAAATATGTGTCCCGTAAATTTCTGAATAGGTTGTTTGGATAGCCCTATATGGGACTAAGAAAATTGCGTTTTTGATTTTTCAAATTTGCAAAAACTGGGCTTAGGAGGCGTGGTCAAATATTGGAAAAATGGTAAAATTTGTGGCGAGTTGTCTTGATTAAATATTTATCACATTAAAACGGAATGCACCACAATCTCAAAAATTTACATTCTTATATAGTTTTGTATGGGCTAACGATTAAAATTTGGAAAATTTTCAGAACCCGTTCTGAAATTTTCCTTTTTTTTTTTTAAATCAATTTATCAAAAATCCGGCCACTTTTTTTATTTTTTTTTTTTTAATTTTAGATGTTTGTTCATCCACACAAAAAAATTCAGAAATACGTTCGTCATTTTTTTCGAGAAAATCGCATTTGAATTTTAAATTTCATAACAAATTTGTAATTTGCTTATATTTTCTTGTTTTAACATTGCGAATGAGTATTATCAATTGCATAAATATTACTCATACGATCTGTTGAAAAAAGAAAATACAAGCAAATTACAAAATTGTTATGAAATTTTAAATTCAAATGCGATTTTCTCGAAAAAAACGACGAACGTGTTTCTGATTTTATTTGTGTGGATGGACAATCATCTAAACTTTTATAAAAAATATTTAAAAAAAAAGTGGCCGGATTTTTGATAAATTGACTTTTTTAAAAAAAGGAAAATTTCCGAACGGGTTCTGAAAATTTTCCAAAAAAAAAATTTAATCGATAGTCCATACAAAACTATATAAGAATGTTAATTTTTAAGATTGTGGTGCATTCCGATTTAATGTGATAAATATTTAATCAAGGCAACTCGCCACAAATTTTACCATTTTTCCAATATTTGACCACGCCTCCTAAGCCCAGTTTTTGAAAAAATAGAAAAACCAAAATTGCTATTTTCTAAGTTTTATATAGGGCTATCCATACAACCTATTCAGAAATTTATGGGCCACTTGTTTTTCTGTAGCGGGACATTTGGTGTGGAATGCCTCATATGTATGTATATTAAAAACTATTATGTTTAAAAACTGCTTAAATTACCATTTTTTATTTATTATACAGTAGTATACATTTTTTTTTGGTTTTACACAAAAAAAAAATTATTTTGAATTACATTTAACATTCAGATACTTCGTGAATATTTGTATACAATTTTTGCTGAATTTTTTCCACCAATAATTTGGTACTAAATTTGCATATAATGTCAATTTATGCAAATCACCCTTGTTGTTTAGTTTCTGAATCTATTCTATTTTTTTTTTCACTCGACATTTTGATATTTCAACACTCTCTTGTTAAACGCCCTAAAGTGAGTTTTGATATTTTTGTATTTTGGGAATATGTATGTATATTTAATACATTTATTTTTTTTTTTATTTAGATTTTGTCATTCATGTGTATATTGTTAAATTTTTTCGTATTTTAGAGTATTGAATAGTTGTTGTGGTTATTGGACATGGTTTGATAAAAAAAAATATAAAATATAAGAATGCTTAGCTAAGCTAAAATGCATGTCAGTCGATATTTTATAACAAAAGTGTGCATATGTATAAGAGGCATTCCACACGAAATGTATAGCAACAAAAAAATTATGTTGAGTCTATATGAAATCAATTGTAAAGCATTCGCTCTAAGGGCACTAGTAAATAACTAAACTAAAATTAAGGATTTGTCAAAAAGTTTGTCTTGTAAACTCAATAAAAAACCATGTCAAATTACTAGAAAAATTCTCGTAATCCCATTTTACCAATATTTGACAGTTTTCCTTGTTTTGTAATAAATAATTTTCGATCCAAATTTACATTTTTTTTTAGTTTTACTGTTTTTCTCGTAATTGTACATATTTCCAAGGCTTTTTACATAAAAAAATCTAGTAAATTTACGAGAATTTCTTGTTAGTTTTATTTCGCGTCGAAAAAATTGTAAATTTACAATTTTATTGGCAAAAAGCTTGTAAAATTGCAAAGTTATTGGTAAAAAGCTTTTAAAATAACAAGGAACTTTTGTCAAATAGGAGGTAGTAAAAAAAAAAATAATTAAAAACTTTTCTTGTAATTTTACAAGTTTTTGTTTTAGTGTAGGTACCTTAGGTCGGATTTTAATCATTAGTTAAGGTTTTTTAGTTTGCTTATTATGATTTTTTTTCTACAGAAACATTACCAAATTTTAAAAATTTGTTTCTATAAAAAAAAAAAACTTAAGAAAAGTTTGAAATTTTCAAAAATGTCTCTTCAAGAAATTTTCAGGTTCTAAAGCTTTTTCCTGACAGCAAAAGATCCAGATTCTGAAAAAATTTTCCAATATAAAATAAGTCAGATTTGAGATATGTTTATTTAAAAATGTTTTCTGATTTTGAAATTTTTCTTAGTTATTTACTTAAATTTATAAGTACTTAAATTTATATTGAAAAATGTCAAATCTCCCAGGAAACTTTTTCAGAACCGATTCTGACAACACTTGTTCTAGAACAGGTTCTTTGGTAACCATACTCTATTACACTTTAATTATTTAGAACAAGTTTAGTGAAAATTATTGTGAAGCTTGTTCTCTGCAATCAAAATTTCATAACATTTTGGTTCTCAGGAATTAAAAAAAAAAAATATGTGTCAAAAAAATTAAAAAATAAATATCAAATTATTTTTGTTAACCAAGAGAAAACACGAAATTCTATAAAAATAGCAGGATATAATCGTAAAAATTGTTGAAACAAAGGTGAGTAAATTAAATTTTCATTGTCTGGGTCGGGTCAAATACTACCCAGCAAAAAAAGTGCGGAGTACTTCTATTTGGAGTGCTTTAAAACTATAACAAATGTAATGAAATACAACAAAAATAACAAAAAACACAAGAAAAAAACACACAAACAGTTTTTTCTACTCCATAAAAAGTTGTTATTCAGCACTTAACTCATTACCTTCCGCGACACTCCCATACAAAAGTAAGTAGATATTCAGTAGATAAGAAGTACTCCGAGCTTTCAAACAACTTCCAACTACTTCCACGGAGTACTTCTTATCTACTGAATATCTACTTACATTTGTATGGAGGTGTCGCGATAGGTAATGAGTTAAGTGCTGAATATCTATGTTTTCTGGAGTAGAAAAAACTGTTTGTGTGTTTTTGTCTTGTGTTTTTTGTTATTTTTGTTGTATTTCATTACATTTGTTATAGTTTTAAAGCACTCCACTGAGAAGTGGTAATGACTTTTTTTGCAGGGTAATAATATTATGTTTTTTATTTTTGTTTGCAGAAAATCCATGTTCTGGTAAAATATGTTCTAATTTTGCTTACAAACACCTGTTGCTTTTGGGACTATCCCTTTGTAAAAAGAATCGGTGTTGCACATGAATTAGAACAGGTTCTAGGGAAGTATAAATTGTTCCACAATCGGTTGTTTACAAACGAAAATTTTGCTGGGTATCGATATTTCTACTCCAAAATTTTTTGTTGATGCAATTTTCTAGATTCTGACACATTTGTCTATAGAAAAAGTATATTTTTTTGAAACAGTTTTCCTTAGAAAAACTCTAAGAATCTCAAGCATTTTCTGAGTCATATTTTTATAAGAGAATCTAACACATTTTCCTTAAAAAATGTCCTATATTTTGAGACATTTTTCTTATAGAAAAGGTTTCAGCTTCTGAGACATTTTTCCTATTGAAAAAGTCTCAGAGTCTGAGTATCAGAAATTTTTCCATCAGAAAAAGTCTTAGATTCTGAAACATTTTTCAAATAAAAAAATCTAAGACCTTTTCTTAGATTCTGAGAAACTTTTTCTACAAAAAAAAACGAATTGTTATATTGACCCCCATATTTATGAATACAATTAATTTTTTCATTAAAAGTGCTCCTATGAGGAAATTTGTAATATCAACAAACGTTTGTAAATTTTGATTGTTGAAAAAAGAATTTTGTTTTTTTTTTTTTCAACAAAGAAATTTAACAAACACAAACACAATTTGATGTTCGGAAAAAAGTAAAAAATCTAATATTTTTTTTTCAACAAAGGAATTCAACAAACAAAATTTGTTGATCTGACAAATGAAATTTTTTTTAACAAAGAAATTTAACAAACACAAACACTATTTATTGACATGATAAAAGAATTTGGAAATAAAATTACTTGACTGAGATTGTTAAAAACAAAATCGAAGTTTTGTATTATGAACTAACAGGAGGCTGTTTTTACTATATGTTTTGTTGATATCATGTTTGTTTGATTTACAATTGATGTTTGTTGATTTAAATTTGACGATTTTATTTTCTGTGTAAAGAAAAAAAGACTCTAAAATATTTTTAAATCGAAAAGTCTTAGATTCCAAACTATTTTTCCAATAAAATGTCACAGATTCTGTGTAATTTTTCCTATAGAAAATTTCTCAAATTCTATGCATTCTTTAAAAAAAAATTTTCAAATTTTTTGGAATAAAATTCACAGATTCTCAAATTTTCACTGAAGAAAATTTTTCCTATGGAAAAATGTTCTTATTTATTTTCCTATAAAATGTTCTTATTTATTTCCCTATAAAAAAATTTTAAGATTTAAAAACATTTTTCCGAAAGATAAATTTAAGATTTTTGGAAATTTTTCCTAGAAAAAATTCTTACAAATTTTTTTCTCTTTCCATTTTACCCAGAAGAATTGTCAGATTTTTAATAAAGAAAATTCTCAGATTTTTCCTATACAAAAATTCTCAGGTTTTTCCTACAGAAAAATTGTTAGATTTTTGATTTTTTCTATTTAAAAACTATAAAATTTTTCCTATAGAAAAAATCTCAACTTTTTTCTATAAAAAAATTCTCAACTTTTTTCTTTAGAAAAATTCTCAACTTTTTTCTACAGAAAAATTCTCAACTTTTTCCTATAGAAAAATTCCTAAATTTTTCGTTTAGAAAAATTGTAAAATATTTTGTTTAGAAGAATTCCCGAATTTTTTGTTTAGAAAAATTACCAAATTTTTCGTCTAGAAAATTCCAAAATTTTTCGTTTAGAAAAATTCCCGAATTTTTCGTTTAGAAAAATTCCCGAATTTTTCGTTTAGAAAAATTACCAAGTATTTCGTCTAGAAAAATTCCCAAATATTTCGTCTGGAAAAATTCCCGTATTTTTTCTGAAGAAAAATTTTAATATTTTGAGAATTTTATCATACAGAACAATTCTCTTCCTTTTTTAAAAGTTTTAAGATTCTTAGACATTTTTCATAGAAGAATTTCTAGAAAATAATTTCTCATATAGAGAAATATTTTATTTCTCCTATAGAGAAAATGTCTACATTCCGAGACAATTTTCCTTTAGAAAAGATTTTTTGGCATTTTTCATAAAAAAATCTCAGATAATTTCATTTCGTTTTCATTTCTCTTTTTTCCTCTCCTTTTTCCCCTCTTTTTTACTTTCTTTTTTTGTGTTTCGAATTCGGTTTAGGGGGGGATTTCCTTTTCCCCGGTGCATCCGCGCCAGTATACACAGCTATTGTGAAAAATTAGCATAGTTCAATTTTTAACATTTGTTTTCTCGAAAAAAACATCTTCGAAAATTTCAGAACAAATAACTTTTTAATCTATAAAAAATCTTTTGACTTTAAAGACATCACAATGTTTTGTATAATTTGCATAAATAATAAAATAAAAAAAATAATAAAATAAAGATATTTAGGTAAAATATGCTGAAATTTTCAATATTTTACCACGCCTACAAGGCCTTTTTTATAAAACCAAAATTTTATTTTTATTATTAACAACTGCACAAATATCCCATTGTAACCAATATGGTTGTTCTGTAGTGAAACAGTTGGTGAGAAATGCCTCATATGTTAGAATGTGAATGGTGATGGCGACTTAAAAAAAAAATGGCAGGAAAATATAAAAAAATACAATTGATTTATGTTTAAAAAATATGTATGCATAAAAAACAAATAAAACCATACATACATATGTAAATATTTAATAAAGTGGGCGGAAAACTATTTAAAAAAAAAATATATATTGGTTGGTCAAGTTAAAAGATTGACATTTTTGTCAGGAGCGATATACTTAAAATTAATTAATTTCTTGCAACATAATTTTTTTTTTAAATATTTATTTTTTAACACCACTATAATATGTTTTAAAATACAAGCTAAATCAATTTTTTAACACTTACTACATACGTATTTTGCCAACAATGCAGCTGAAAACAATTTCAAATAAAAATTTGCAATAAAATGATTTTAATTTATATGTTACTAGCTGTCCCTTTAATCGCTGCTTTGCCCAGACAATAAAACAATTTATCTTGAGTAAAAATATATATATTCTGAAATTAAGTGCCACCTATCACAATAGAAACACAGTATTCACATGAGGCATTCCATACCAAATAGCACAACTTCGGACACGATTTTTTTTTTCCAAAAATGTTTGGATATTAAAATTTTCGAATAATTTTGAACAGAATATATAACGATATCTTAAAAAAACTTGGACAACATTTTGTTGGTATTTAAATTTAGTTTAAGAAAAAAATATTAAAATTTTTTTTTATAACTTAATTTTAAACTTTTAAAAATTAAAATCGACTTTTTTTAAAGTCCGAAATCTTCGATTTTTTACAAAAAAAAAAGTTAAATTCTACTCTAAATTACACAACTTTTAAGCCATAATTCGAGATGGAATCACAATTCGTTCTTTTATTTTTTCGGAATATTGAAAACTGTTATTTTAAAATTTTTTATTTTGATTTATTTAATACTATTTAGCAGAGTACCCGTTGCCCGAGGAATACATTGTGAAAATCTTACTCGTTTATTATGATTCTTTTTTGTTTAGAACGTAATTTTGTTGGAGATTTTCAATTAAAAAATTTCGTCTGTAATAAGTTATCAAAATGTTAATTGCCATTTTCTTAAGGCGGGTTTAAAAAAAAAAACAGCCTTTATGCAATTTTTAAAAAAAATAATACGCTATATTTTTGATACATTCCACATCGCGACAGATGTTTACAAATTTCTTTATTATCGTGGGCCTATATTCAAAACCCTCTACCTTCCATTTTCACGAAAATGACTTTTTGATGGCAAAATATTCAGTAAAACGGCCCTCATCTATAGTGTAAAATTCAGAACAAAAATATTTTTTTTGCTATTTTATTTGCATCTTTGGTTTTCTCTATCTTACACACTTAATTTTTCTGAATGCAAAACCCCCTATCTTTTCAAATAACACTGCGTGACAAAACTAACCACTATTAAATGATGGTACGACCAACATTTCAATATATTTCGGACATGCTGAATCGAATGTCGTGCTCCGTTTTTCGATGTATGGTACAGTTTTCTTGTAAAATGTCATTAAAGATTGGCTGATTTCAGTTGCTTTTTTAACAAAAAAAGTTCCAAAGCTAATGATTTGTAAATTTTATGGCATGGAAAACAAAGATATAACTTGTAGCAATATTTCTAATATAAATTTGGTTTAAAGCTTTTCATCTTTAGCCCTTAAATTCACGGGTTTCTTAATTTTTTTAAGTTTTCACGAAATTAACCGCTAAATTGGTCTCTGATAAAAAACTTGCATTTTGTGGATCATAAAGTCGTCCATGACACTACGAATAGTGGACAAAAAACATCTATGTTATATGGACCATCATGATGAAAATCGCGAAAAACCGTTTTTTGAATATGGCAGCATCATTTGAGGAGATGATTTATGGCTTCATCTTTTAGTATATAATGTGGGAACCTTAAACAATGAACTGACCCAAAATATGTCCAAAAAAGTTTTCATTTGCAAAAGTTATCTTAACAAAAAGTATAATTATTGTATCGCAAACACAATATCCTGGTTTGCGAACTTAATATACACTATTATGTCAATATATCCACTGGTTCAATCCTGGTTTGACATTGTACTTGGTTTGGTCAACTCCGTTCTGCACTTGTTGTTTCCGGTTGGGATACCCAGTATCCGGGACTAACGTTTCAAATCGATATATCTCGATTCCTAGACGTGACCCAGCGAAACGCCGGGACACGTATAACTTCTTTTTTACCGATATAGTTTGAACCCTTCCCGATTTTGACTGTCGCATAGTGTAATTGCATTCAATAGGGTTGCCCCTCACTATTATTTTCGCGATTTCAACGGCATATAACACTTTGGACTTTTAAGTCAGTACTTTTTTCTTTTTGGAAGAGCTAAGAGCTGTTGTGAGTCTCATTTTTATTCAAATTCGAAACAAAACTGTTATGTTTCTATTGTTTTAGGAATTGCTATCCACAACAAATTGGATTCAGGACCTACTTGGTCTGTATTCCAAAATTCCTTATTCAAGTGATTCATAAAAAACTAGTAATTTTTTAACAAGTTGCCAAAAAATATTTTTTTAAAGGACTTCTTTCAGTCTTTTGATTATTTTGTTATTATTTGACATTATTAGCTAGATAATGGTCTCTATCAGCGCATTTTTTTATATTTTTCCGCTTATTTGTTACCAAGATATATTCGATTAAAAAGTGCAAAAATCGATTCCTTATTGATGTGATTCGCAGTGTAAATCAATATAATATTGAAACAAATATACGTATGGTAGATGTTAAGTATATCCTCACGACATTAAATAATGAAAGAGTTACTATTGCAAGGTTGCATTTTTTTTTGTAAAAAAGTACTGGTAAAGCACTTTTATTTCCAACACTTAAACAGTACTCTATTTTCCAAAAAAAAAGTACTTTGCCAGTACTATATTTTTTGTACCGCTGGCAATTTCAGGACTATTTATCTTTGATTTTAAATTTATTTATAAATTGAAAGTTGAAAATAAATAGAATCAGAATACTTTTTAATTCGAAAAGACACACATCGTCTTTTTATTTGTAAAATTCAAATTTTTTTGTAAATTTACAAAATTTTTTGTAAGTTTCCAAAAAAAAATTTCGCCTCTAACAATAAGTTAATATTTTGCAAAAAAAAAATTGTAAATTTACATTTTCTCCCCGTAATTTTTTACTTTTTTTTTTCTTTTTTCTCTCAATGAGTAAAATTTAAAAATGTCTTATACTACAAAAAAAAAAAACTAATCGAATGGAGATTATATTAAATAAATCAAAATCAATAAAAAAAAGTTAAAAATTTCAAAATTCAAAAGAGTACAAAGTACAACGAATTGAAATCAAATCTCGAATTATGGCTTAAGAGTAGCCTAATTTCCAGAAGAACTTTAAGGTTTTTATACCCTTCACTCTAGATATAGAGGGTATATATAAGTTTATCATTCCGTGTATAACACCTCAAAATATTGGTCTAGGACCCCATAAAGTATATATATTCATGATCCTCGATCGATTCCAAGTCGTTCTAACGATGTCCGTCCGTCTGTCTGTCTGGCCGTCTGTAGAAAACACGGTAATTTTTTAAAGACTTTACAGAGACTTCTGAAGTTTGGCATATATATTGGGCATTTACCTGGTCAGGTTGGTATTGCAATCCAGCGAAGTCGGTTCAGTGGTTATGAGCAAAAGACTGAATTTCTGCAAGGGTTTTTCTTGAATTTACGGGATAAAAAATACGCTAACTTTCGAAACGCAAATCTGAGGATGCCGACGCTTAACATATATATTTTTCATTGCCCTGACCTGTATCGTGTTGAATTTCAGCCATATCAGTTCAGTGGTTCAAAAGATATAAGCAAAACCGTAAATTTCAGATTAGTTTCACCTTAAATTCGTAAACATGTTTTAAAAACATTGGTAAGTCACAAAAATATTTTACAACGTATTTTTGTCACTCAAAAATATTTGTTATCAAAAATGTTAATTTTTTCACGTTAGAAAATTTACTATCACTTAAAAGGGCATTGTGGAGGGCATTCATAGATTCGGCCAAGTCGAATTTAACTTTTCTACTTGTTCTTTCCAAAAAATCTAATGCTTTTTCAAAAACTTGACTTTAATTTTGAAATATTAAAAATTAAGTGATTATTACTTTGAATATTTTTTTATTTTTTTTAACCTATAAACACCAACAAAATGTTTTCTAACTTATTTAAAATATTGATATTTTTTACTCATCAAAATTAATTGAATATTTTAATTTGCAATCTTGAAAAATCGATTACTTAAAACTTGAATTAAAAGGTTGAAAATCAATGTGCAAGTTGCTTTAAATACGTACTAAAACATATTAAAAAATTAGCGAATCGAAGGGGATCGTGTCCGGAAATGTGTAATAGGGTGGTTCTTAAAAACAAAAAGTTGGATTTCTGCACGGGACGCCCCCTCAGTTTATTAAGATTCATGAAAAAGTTATACCAAAATTTTTTCAAAATTTTCGAAAAGGTTCTTAAGGTCGCACCGGGCTCTTGAAGTTCGGACCCTGGAGCGAAAAAGACGTTTTTAAAAAAAATAAAATTTTGTAAAAAAAAAATTAAATAAATCATTATGAAACCGGTTTTCTTTAACAATTGAGTCTAAGTATTTAATTAAAAATTTATAGATTTTTTGGACATAGTTAACCCTTAAGTACGTAAGGTCAAAAAAAATTTCCTTTTTTCGAGGTCATGCCCAAAGACACAATTTCATGGTTTTTAATATTTTATTGCCTTAAATTTAAAAATCTTCACTTTTTATTGCTCAATTTTATTTAATACATCTTAGATAACAAATGTTCAATTTTGGGTATTTTTTGCTCTTTCCATTTAGCACATATAGCGATTTAATTTTAGCGATTTTCAAGAAAATGCGTTTTTCCAACTATTATCGTTCATTTTTTTTACTTTGACCAACATTTTGGGGAAAATTAACTAAAGTTCAATTGAATATTGTTCAATTTGACCTTTTTTACGCAGTTTTCAAATCTTACTAGTCCAGGACATTTTTAACCCATGTTGACCGGCGACCAAGTGGCCAAAAACCGAAGTTTTACTTTATTACAAAAAAATTATTGAAATTAGCTAATACAAACACTTATTTAATCATACAGGCTAAGTGTTGAATTATTTTAATACAGAAAATCATCAACCCTTGTCAACCAAAGACCAAAAAGGCTCATTCCGTCGCCAAGCCAAATGCCGTTTATTGCCGCACAGCCAAAAAATGTTTCTTTTTAGCCGTTGGTAAGTTCGGGTTAATGATTTTATGAGTAAAAATATTGCATTACTCAGCTTTTAAGATTAAAAAAACTTTGTATTAATTTAGTTCAATAATTTTTTGTAATAAAGTCAAATTTCGGTTTTTGGTCACTTGGTCGCCGGTCAACATGGGTTAAAAATGTCCTGGACTACTAAGATTTGAAAACTGTGTAATAAAGGTCAAATTGAACAATATTCAGTTGAACTTTAGTTAATTTTTCCCAAAATGTTGGTCAAAGCAAAAAAAAAATGAACGATAATGGTTGGAAAACGCATTTTCATGAAAATCGCTAAAATTAAATCGCTATATGTGCTAAATGGACAGAGCGAAAAATACCAAAAATTGAACATTTGTTATCTAAGATGTATTCAATAAAATTGAGCAATAAAACTTGAAGATTTTTAAATTTAAGGCAATAAAATATTAAAAACCATGAAATTGTGTCTTTGGGCATGACCTCGGAAAAAGGACATTTTTTTTGACCTTACGTACTTAAGGGTTAACTATGTCCAAAAAATCTATAAATTTTTAATTAAATACTCAGACTCAATTGTTAAAGAAAACCGGTTTCATAATGATTTATTTAATTTTTTTTTTTACAAAATTTTATTTTTTTTTAAAAACGTCTTTTTTGCTCCAGGGTCCGAACTTCAAGAGCCCGGTGCGACCTTAAGAACCTTTTCGAAAATTTTGAAAAAATTTTGGTATAACTTTTTCATGAATCTTAATAAACTGAGGGGGCGTCCCGTGCAGAAATCCAACTTTTTGTTTTTTAAGAACCACCCTAATGTGTAATTTGTCATGGAATTCCCTTTTTCAAACTCTTAATTTATTTTTATGTCAATGCTTGAACTAATTTTAATTTTCCCGTTTTAGCTCTTATATTAAAGGCTACTTAAATTTGTTTCAACATTACTTGGAAAAATCTTAAGTATTTCTTTATACAAAAAAAGGTTTTTTTCTTAAGAAACCACATTCTTTGGAAAATGTCAGTGACATTTTATTGTATTCAAGGATGAATAATTGTTTTTCTAAATAAAATCGAATGTCACAATGTAAAGCAGTACAAGTATAATGTGAGAAAGTAACAAGGAAATTTTGTTTTTTGTTCATTATTCTTAAAACAAAGTTAAACATTGAATACGCACTAACCGAACACATTTTATGCCCAAAAAAAATATATATATTGCTTTATTTCATGGTTAAAACAGTAAATTTTAATTCCATTTGAATTACTTTTGCTTAAAAAACTTCTCAAAAAAAAAAAAAAAAAACATTAAAAACGAAGTGTAATGTAAGCGAATGCGATGGACATGACCAACCATGAACAATAGAGCGTAAAATAAGTGCACAAGCAATTTTTTTTATTTTAATTTGGTCTTTTTTTTTAAGGCATTTAGTTACATATATTTTTTGTACAAAAAAATACTTATTTTTTTTAGTAAGAAAAAAATGAAAAATGAACAATGAATCGCAGCCAAACAGAAAAAAAAAATCAAAATTGTTTTGTAAAAAGGACGTGGAGTAATTTAAGGGTTCATTAGTGATAGACAAAAACTTTATAACAAACTACGTCAGCATGCTTATTTAACATTGCGAAAAAATAAAATAAATATGTAATTAATTGAATAAAAAAAAATAATATTAAAACAAATAATAAAATTTATTTAATTTAAATGATTGCACAGTGCTACCGTATTCGATACCCACCTACAGCGACGTATCCAAGAACTTGTAATGGGCGAGCTCAACTCGAAATTTTTTTTTTTTTTTAATCATAACCAAATAATATTATTTTCTAGGGCTAACGCCACCCTCCCCCTGTGAGTTCGACCTTTGCCAATAATACCCTACCTAAATTGAGTTTCGAAAATTTGAAACAATAGTGGTATTCAGAGTCTTGCTTGCCAGCCCTGGCACTGGTTGTAAAAGAGCACTTTTCAAAATTACTTTTCAAAATACATGTATTTTTTGAAAGAAGTACTCTTTTGCTACATTGCCAGGGGTGGCAACAAGACTCTGAATACCTCTAATAAATTCAAGTAAATTTCAAATCAGGTTGTATTAGAAAATTTATTCCAAAAGATTTCAAAAAATTTTTTTACATGATATTTTTGTGTTTTTTTTTAACAAATTAAACATTTTTATGCTACAAGAAGTTTAAAGTCCTGCATTTGGACCCAGAGGATTAGAAAATGTCGTCTTTTTCGATCCGTCCACCCTTTTGTGGGTGAGTATTAAAAAAAATTGTTTTTTTTTTTTCATTATTAATAATGATAAACTTGTATTTCTTTTGTGAAAAAAGCATAATAATGAATTTTTAAACATATATTTCGAAAGGAAATCCCCTCCACCCAACTACCACTACTGACCCCACAAGCAAAAAAAAAACGCCCCTGGAATTTTTTTGTTTTATTTTTGCATGTTTTAACACTCTTGTTACTTGTTAATTTTATCATAACTTCTACAGTATACGGAGCGTATTATTAATAATATTATGTTTAATGTACATTAATAATACGCACCCATGCACAGTTTTTTATTCAAAAGATAACATATCATACTACCAAAAGCAATTAAAAAACCCGAGATGTCGGATTTGAAAAAAAAAAATCTTAAACTTTAGTAAAATATTAATTTGAACAAAAAACAAGTAAGAAAGTTATATTCGGTCAAGACCTACCATATTTTACCCTAAACCAGCGTTTTCTGGAAAATGGGTCCCAAGTCCAAACATGGACCGTTTGGATCGGTCTTGTTAGATCTTTATTTAGTGTAGAAAACACACACAGATCAAATTTTAAAGGAATTTGTTTTTTTTTGTCAATAGACCGATTTAACAGAATATCGGTCGACATTTTTATATGGGGGACTAACATAAGTCCAAAAATGGTCCAATTATATTCCGATTTGATTAGGTTACTAAAGTACTCGTTTAACACCTAAAAATAAAATTTGTATCAAATATTTCCATTTTCATGAGTTTTGAGGGAATTATGTGAATATCGGGGGGTGGTTTGTATGGGGACTACCAGAAGGACTGTTCCGATTCCTTTGAAATTTGGAATGAAGATTTGTGAATACAATTTGATTACCTGCTAAATTTCAAAGCGATATCTATTATAATACGGTTATTAGAGTGATTTAAGCCGAGTCCAAAGGGTGCGTTTGTAGGGGGGATAGGTCTTAACACGGACCGATTTTCTCAAATTTCACTAGGCTTCGTCCTTGGATTTCACCAATTTCACTAGGCTTCGTAAAAAAGATGCTCAAGTTTTAAATTTCAAGTCAATTGATTGAGAATTGCGACCTGTATCGTGCTTAAACCGATAGATGGACAGACGGACGGACAGACGGACGGACATCGCTAAATCGACTCAAAACGTAATTCTACTTAAGTCGATCGGTATGCTTGAAGGTATGTCTGGGACCAATATTTCGGGTAGTTACAAACATCAGCACAAACTCATTATACCCTGTACCACAGAGTGGTGTAGGGTATAATTAAATGTGCAGTAAACAACATTGTTCAACCACATTTTATATTTTGAATAGCTCCAAAAAAAAATGAAGTATACCATTAGTATCGATCTGTCTTTTTTAAAACGAAGTTTTGATTATTATTTATATTTTTTTTTAAGTTCAGAGAATTTTAATTTTTTTAGTGTTTTGCAATAAAAAATGTATTAGGCATTATTTTTTCAGGTTTAGATGTTTGTCTATCCAGACAAATAAAATCAGGAGGGCATATTTTTTGTATATTTTGATAAAATCGCATTTGAATATTGGAATTTATAAAAATTCAGTAATTCTCTTGTATTTTATTGTGTCAACACTGCGTATGAGTAATTTGCGAAACCAACGAATTTTCGTTACTCATACGCGATGTTGACACAATAAAATACAAGAGATATTCAATTCAATATTCAAATGCGATGTTCTCGAAAAATACGACTGATTTCCTGATTTTTTTTTTGTGTAAATAGATTAGTGGTTGCCAGAAAGAGGCTTATGAATGTATATTTCCCTATTTGTGTGTTCCTCTTTTTTGTCTATCCAGAGCTTTTTGAAGCCCACTGATGAGCTACAAAGCTGAAAATTGACGTGCATATAGTAAAACACCTGGGGCAGATCCTAACGTAGCCGGATTTTCGATTTTTTGCCTGTGGGCGGAGAAATAAGCGGAAAAGTGGGCGTGGCAAAATTCAATTTTTTTGACATATCCCCTAATAGTCGGAATTAAAATTTTCGCAATGTGGGCCGATAATTGAGGGGAAAACTGGCGTGGCAAAATTGGGATTTTTTAACATTTTTACTTCTATGGAAGCCCCCAAATACTTAGGAAGCGGAAAATTGCATAGCATTTAGTTCTAACAATGAAGCATATCCTAAAATAATCGGATTTAAATTTTTTAGACTGTGGAAGGAGAATTAACAGAAAAATGGGGGGTGGCAAAATTGTGTTTTTTTAATATTTTAACTAAGTTGAAAACCCCCAAGGACCTATGAAAATGAAATTGGCATTTTTTCTTATTTTAAATTCCTTTAATGACTTAGGAAGCTGAAAATTTCCTAACATTTAGTCCTATTGATAAAGCATATCCTGAAGAAGTCGAATTTTAAATTTTTGAACTGTGGGCGGAGAATTGAATGGAAAATGGGGAGTGACAAAATTGGGATTTTAGCATTTTTACTTACTTATTTTGAAGCGTACAGTTCTAATAATGTAGTATATCCTAAAGTAATCGGATTTAAATATTTTCGACTGTGAACGGAGAATTAAAAGATAAAAGAGCGTGGAAAAATTGGGGTTTTTTAATATTTCAACTAATTTAAAGACCACGAATGCCTTAGGAAGAGGAAAATTGGCATGTATATAGTAGGATCCATGGGGAAGATCAACACAAATTTGGATTTTTGATATCCAGTGTATGGGTGGAGAATAAGAAAGGTAAAGGGGCGTGGTAAATTTATTTCCATCTATTTTCTGTATACATAATTTTTTTTTTGTGTTTCTCTTATTTTTTGTGTATCCAGCGCCTTTTGAATTTCATTAATGGACTTAAAAGCTTAAAATTAGAATGTATTTAGTAAAACACCATAGACAGATTCTTACGAAGCCGGATTTTTTGCCTGTGGGCGGCGAATTACGAGAAAAAGGGGACTTGGCAAAATTAATTTTTTTTACGTTTTATAGTATTTTTAAGCTCCGACCCAATGAAATAGGAAGCTGAAAATCCCTAATATGTAGTCCAAACTATGAAGCATATTCTAAAGTAGTCCGATTTAACATTTTTGGAATGTAGACGGAGAGTTGAGAGAAAAATGGGGCAAGGCAATTTTGTGTTTTATTATTTTTTAATTTAACTAACTTTAAAGCCCTAATGACCTACGCAGCCGAAAATTGGTAAGCATATTGTCCTGACACTGGACGATATCCTAAAATAGTAAGTCTTAAAATTTTTGGACTGTGGACGGAGAATTAAGAGGGTAAAGGGGCGTGTATACGAGTATAGTACTAACGATGGAGCTTATCCTAAAGTAGTCAGATTTAGAAATTTTGGAATATGGACGGAGAATTAAGAGAATAAATGGGCGTGAAAAAATTATGTTTTTACATCTTACCTAATTATGACACCTTATGACCTTGAAAGATGAAAATTGGGATGCATATGTTACGGACTATGGCAAAGATCAACACTGACCTGGATATTTAGTGAAAGGGCGGAGATACAAAAAAAATCCGTTGTGAATTTTGTTTAGTTTATATAAAAAATCTGACAGGGGGAGTGGCGGAAGACGGCGAAATTTAGTTTTTAAACATTTAGGTGGTTAATTATAAAAACTGAAATATAACTAAAGTATGTTTGTTTAACAGATATTGCAAGCATATTTATCAAATAAACCTACAATAAGTCTACTATAAGTATTATGAAAAACAGCCTTAAACTATTTCTGAAACCCCTAATGACTAAGGAAGCTTAAAATTGTAAAGCATAAAGTATTGACAATGGATCATTTTGTTAATATAAAAATTTCCATGTATATAGGAGTGACCATGGGTCAGATCCACACGATGGATATTTGATATCCGGTTTAAGGACGGAGAGACGAAATGGGCGTGCTTAATTTAGTTCTAAAATTTTATCAATAAAACCTTTTATACTCATTAAATTTTTTTCCAGTTTGGGAAACATATTGACGTAACTCAATCTAGCAATATTAAATTTTTGAAGCACAAACATAATTTTTTAAAAAGTTTGGTAAAAAATTAGAATTATTGAGAAAAGTGATTTGGTGTTCCGCCAGGCAGGGACAGGCTTTTCGACTAGTAAACATATATTTGTGTATTTATTAAACAAAGCGACATCACCCTGCTTTGATGAAAGTTAGCATGCTACTAAATAAATTTATTGTATTTTTTATGCTCTAAGATGTAAGTTTTGTTGACATTCGTGTTGAATACATGTGAATAACCGAATATGTTCGGGATCTATGAGCAATGGATGCCGACTACAGAAATAGATAAACATTTAAACTTTAAAATAAAGTTAAAAAAAATTGGCCGGCTTTTATGATTTTAAGTGTTATTATATACTAAGCTTCACGAACAACTGGTTTTGTGTTCGAATCTCGGTGGGGGATAAGTTAAAAATAAATTTTTGAAAATTAAATACTGTAAATAAATAAAAATAAAATAATAAAGTAAATAAAAATGAAATAGTAAAATAAATAAAAAAAGAATTGAACAATAAATTTTTTTTTCATAGCCTATGAACTTTTCACAGGTTCTTTGAAGGGTATCATTGGCTGACTTTATTTATGTGAAACAAAACGAAAAAAAAAATCCGAAGTGAAATCTAGAACACCAAAAAAATTTGGAAATTTTCATATTTTTTATGTGAATAACTTTTTTGGAACAGTGGCCTAAATAAAAAATAATGTCTGGTTTTGCTGTTGTTGAAAATCCAGTTGCAGCTACTCCAACTGCCGAGAAGAAGCTAACAAAGCTACTGCCACCACCAAGGAAAAGAAATCTTTTGATTTTTAATATTTTTATTTACTCAAATTTAATTTAGTAATTTTATTTACTAAAATTTATCACAAATTTTGCCACATTTTCGATTTTTTTAGTATTTTTATTTACTAAAATTGATTTTTTAGTAATTTTTATTATTAAAATTTAATTTAAATTTTCGACATTTACGGCTCGTTAGTATTTTTTAATTACTAAAAGTAGTAATATTTACAGCAATTTAAAAAGATCTGATATAATCATATATGCTAATATATAATTATTTATATATGGTTTTGGATAAACTTTAATGTGGCAATTTTTTTTTTGCATCTTGGAGTAATAAAACGTTAAAAATTTTCAAATTTTTTTTTTCCAAAGAATGAACCCAAAAACTTTTATTAGATAATGTGTCCAATCTGATAAAAAACTATATGCAGGCTTAAATTTCCTAAAAAATGTTACCACATTTCCACTGTAAAATTGTAAATTAAATGTAAAACTAGAAATTACACTTTGAGACTGTGTTTAAGTTTGTACAAAATTTTGGGGAACATTGGTCTTCAATGCTCGTAATTTTAAATTGTATTCAAATATGTATAAAAAAGTGTTTTAATTCAATATCCTTCAACAACAGTTTTATATGTTAAGTAGAGTAAATACTACATATTTTTTATTCTTCCTTTACGAGTAAATTTCATTGTGTGTCATTTATTTATAAATGATAAATGAAGTATACCTGACATAGACAAATTCCATAGGAAAATCTATGTATATCAATGAATTCTCATATAAATGAAAAGCCAAAAAATAAAATATCCTTAAACATTTAGACTAATACACATACATCAAGATTTACCTATATTCATATACAATGTAGGACTCTCGTTTCTTTACAATTCTTAACAAGACGTTTCAATTACATGTACCTGTTTTTTGTCAACTTTTGATTTTGTTGATGCCAATAAAAGAAAACAAGTCAAAACAATTTAACATAAAACAATTGTTCTTTTTGATTTCCAAATTCTATTAGTCTGTTAACAACACCTGGACATAATGTTCATTTAATAGTCCAACAAAATCTTTTACCAACAACAAACTTAAGACTAAAAAATTACTTCAAAAGAAAATGTCAAATGAAACCATTTAAGAAACTTTCTGTTCCTTGGATTTTTTAGGAAATGAAGCTTAACATAATTTCTTATTTTAATTAATTTTAAATATACAAATAAATAAGTATACTATAAATAGAATAAATTTAATGTTAACTAGTCAGGGTAGATGATACCCGTGTAAAAATTTAAAAATAACGACTATAAGTCGCCCTAAGTGGCAATAATCAGTATCTTTGGAAAAATGGCAACACCTAACATTTGTGTCTAAAATATAGACCATGTCTGGCAATGTTTGCAAAATAAGTACTTATTGTTAGATCAGAATTGATGAAGGAGAGGAAGAATAATGATTACTAAAAATAAAAGTTTGTTTACACAAAATTACAATAACAACTCTTCTGTTAGAAAAAACAAAAGCAACAACCACACTCGAATTGAAAAAATCAGGACTATGATCACGTAAAATGATAGTTGACTATCGTCGAGTTTTGGAGCCTTGTTACTCCCAAACTAATCAAAAAGTTTCAAAATTTTTTAATGTTTCTGGATTAGACAACACTCTTTAATAATTTAATAAAGAAAAACTTTTAAATTTCCCTACGAAACGATATGTATTTTGATGTCGTTTATGCATCGTCTATCGTTTTCGTTTTACGTGATTAGCCCCCAGATTTAGTTGATACTTGCTTAACAGCCTACTTGGCGTATCGGTCTAGAGTGATTGTACGTTACAAGCAGTTAATAGCAAAGTATTACAGATAATGGGTTCAATCCATGTCGGCTGCGATCTGTTAATAATTTTCACTTATAGAGTTCTATTGACTATTAACTGAATAAATTTGACATTAAAAGTTTTTCTGAAGATTATTATAACTGGATAATATGAAACTAGTAAGAAGCAAACCAGGATGTCTTAAATTTTTAGAAAAATTAAAATTTTTCTTTCACACTTTTCTCAATTCAAAACCATATATAACGGATCAGAATTTATTTGATCAGCTTATATTTATTCAAAACTAATTGCAAAACATATCAGATTGTGAGATGGCCAAAATCGAGATCTCGGAATTGGGCAACATTGCAACAAAATGAATGTCTTCAACGACCCGATTAAATACAATTATATACAATCAAACACAAAAATAAGTAATATCGCATATTTTAATTCAATTGACATTTCAATTGTTCACTGAAAAAAAAGACATGACTAAAATTTAGGAACAAATTTCTTTAAAAATAGTTCATGAATTTTCCTAAAAATTAGTCAAATTTAACTAAAAAATAAGAAAATTTCTTAACTTTGAAGAAGAAAGTTTAGTTGATTTATTTATAAGTAGTTCGAGGAAACAAACAAATTCGGGCTGCCTAAGAAATTTCGCCAATTCTGAAAAACATGTCTTTATTTTCAAGATATCATGAATTCCACCAGAGATTTTGTAAAATCTGACCGAGGGTCTTCAAATTTGTCTAATTTTTTGTATACATTTGTTCTGTGGAGCCAACAAAACATATCCATATTAGAAGGATATTATTTTGTAGTAAAAATTGTAAACTTTTCGAATATGAGGCATTCCAAACCAAATGTCCCGCTACAGAAAAACATGTGTCCCGTAAATTTCTGAATAGGTTGTTAGGTCATATGATAATTAAAAAAAATTAAAAGGGATAAAAGTTTTGCAAAATGCACTTCAAAACTTCATTTGCATAAAAGTCACAAAGATTTTGCATTTTTTTGACTTTGTTAAAAACGAAAATCGTGAATGAAATCGCGAGTTTTTCGAATATTTTATTTTTTGACCATTCACCTTCACATTTCACAATTTTAAAAATTTGATATTCCTTGGAATTTAAATATTTTCAATAATTGCACGATAAAAATTTAAAATCTTTAAATTCGATAGGATATAATTTTTTTGAAAATTAAATGAATGGTGAAAGATTACTCCCGAATCGAGCACAATATATTTGTGTGTGGTACAAATTTCAGGCCAATCGAATAAAGTCAACCCGTAGCGGTGATCAAAGTTTTAGATTTTTTAAAATTAAAAAAAAAAATACGTCTTGCTATGCTTATAACAAAAATATGTGAATATCGAAAAAAAAAATTTTTTGGTCGAGATATAATTCGAAATATGCAAACAATTTCGGTTTTTCCAACGTTTAAATCTCAACATTTTTTTCCTTTAATTTGAGTCAAATATGATCAAGTGAAATTTATCTCAAATAAAGTTAAAATAAAAGTTTGTTTAAATTTTATGAAAGGATCAATTAAAAAAAATTTCTTGAATGTCACTTTTTAAAATTTTTTGACAAGTTTTAAATAGCGATATCTCGAAAACCGTGCGATCGATTTCAAGATTTTTTTTGATGTTTGTATTCAGCAAACCAAAATCAATAAAATATATAGCAAATTATTTATACTTTTAAATTTTTTTCAAAACTCCAAATTTTTTTTTTTGGTGGAAATTTTCCTAATTATTTATTATATTCGTTATCAAAACAATAAATTTCATAGAAAATGATTAATCGTATTCGCATGATTTTTTTTCGCCGATTACGATAAGTTGGTTCGATTAATCGCGATTACGATTTCGATTTTAATCGTTTTGCAAACTCTAATTTTACACAAATGTAGAAGAAAATACAAACATTATATTGTAAATTTACAAATTATTTGGTTAAACTGCTGTTTTTACGGCAAAAAAAAAAATATGAAAAAAGGTATATTTACAATGAAAATTGTAAATTTACCACTTTTTATTGTAAATATACAAGTTTTTTTGCATAAAAACAGTAGTTTAACCAAACAATTTGCTAATTTAAAACTTTTTTTATTTTCACTTTATCTTTGTAAAATAATATTTTTTTTGTAATTTTACAATTTTGTTGTGTAAATTTTCATATTTATTTTGGAAATTTACCAAATATTTTGTAAATTTACAAAAAAATCTTGCGGCTCGAAGTTAATATTTCACAAACAAAAATTAAAAATTTACGTTTTTTCCCCGAATTTATTATTGACAATTCAATTCACGGTAATTTCCCGTTACATTACGGGAATGTTTGCTAAGTGCATATTTGAAGAAAACTCTCCGTAAAATTACGGTGATTTTATGTAATTTTACGAACTTTTTTTTGAGTGTACTGGACAAATTTAAGTGAATATCACGAAAGATACCTATTAAATGACATGTGCATTGGATTACCCAAAATTGAAACTATTTTTACTATAATGGAAATTTTTTGTGTACTTTTTTCATTGAAAATTTCCAGCTGAAGTAAAAAAAGTTTTAAATATTATATTTTAGTAAGGTAATTTAGTAATTTCTATTGAATATCGGGCAAGAAAACCATTAAATATAATCAAAGGATCAGTGAATGCTGACGCTTTGTTTTGACAACAACTTGCAACCCAAATGTATATCATAAATAACTATTTTGTCATTATTTCCAAATGTTACAAAAACGTTAAACTGCTATTGTAGTATATAAAATCCAATTATTTACTTTATTTAATCATTTAGTTTCCTGTTTTTGTTATTATGCTGTTAATTTAATATCATTTTCATTTTACTAATTGGACAATGAGAATTAAACTTTAATAAATAAACTTGTGTCCCTCGTTTTAATTTTTTTTCTAAGTTTTTAAATAAGTTTCCTACAATTTTAAAATATAACTCCAAAGTAAAAATTGGAGTTATGACTGGTTATGACTAATTTTATTATTTTCAAACTTCATATTCCCCGTGTTTGTTGTAAATACAATCATAAAGAGTCTCAAAATTTAAAATTATTTGCCAATTTCCAAATAAAATTTGAATTTTTTTATGTTTGTTTACAACAACCACATGGAAAGAATTGAGTTATGACTATTTTCTAAGAATAGGCCTCTTATTTTCATATTATTAATTTTTTTTAAGTAAACAAAAAAAAAATTTCTATAGAAAAATTTACTATCGAAAATTTTCTATAGAAAAATTTACTATCGAAAATTTTCTATAGAAAAATTTACTATCGAAAATTTTCTATAGAAAAATTTACTATTGAAAATTTTCTATAGAAAAATTTATTATCAAAAATTTTCTATAGAAAAATTTATTATCAAAAATTTTCTATAGAAATATTAATTATCAAAAATTTTCTATAGAAATATTAATTATCAAAAATTTTCTATAGAAAAATTTATTATTAAAAATTTTCTATAGAAAAATTTATTATCAAAAATTTTCTATAGAAAAATTTATTATCAAAAATTTTCTATAGAAAAATTTATTATCAAAAATTTTCTATAGAAAAATTTATTATCAAAAATTTTCTATAGAAAAATTTATTATCAAAAATTTTCTATAGAAAAATTTATTATCAAAAATTTTCTATAGAAAAATTTATTATCAAAAATTTTTATAGAAAAATTTATTATCAAAAATTTTCTTTAAAAAAATTTACTATCGAAAATTTTCTATAGAAAAATTTACTATCGAAAATTTTCTATAGAAAAATTTACTATCGAAAATTTTCTATAGAAAAATTTACTATCGAAAATTTTCTATAGAAAAATTTACTATCGAAAATTTTCTATAGAAAAATTTACTATCGAAAATTTTCTATAGAAAAGTTTACTATCGAAAATTTTCTATAGAAAAATTTACTATCGAAAATTTTCTATAGAAAAATTTACTATCGAAAATTTTCTATAGAAAAATTTACTATCGAAAATTTTCTATAGAAAAATTTACTATCGAAAATTTTCTATAGAAAAATTTACTATCGAAAATTTTCTATAGAAAAATTTACTATCGAAAATTTTCTATAGAAAAATTTATTATCAAAAATTTTCTATAGAAAAATTTACTATCGAAAATTTTCTATAGAAAAATTTACTATCGAAAATTTTCTATAGAAAAATTTACTATCTAAAGTTTTCTATAGAAAAATTTTCTATCAAAAATTTTCTATAGAAAAATTTACTATCGAAATTTTTCTATAGAAAAATTAACTATCAAAAATTTTCTATAGAAAAATTTACTATCGAAAATTTTCTACAGAAAAATTTACTATCGAAAATTTTCTATGGAAAAATTTAGTATTGAAAATTTTCTATGGAAAAATTTAGTATCAAAAATTTTCTATGGAAAAATTTAGTATCGAAAATTTTCTATAGAAAAATTTACTATCGAAAATTTTCTATAGAAAAATTTACTATCGAAAATTTTCTATAGAAAAATTAACTATCGAAAATTTTCTATAGAAAAATTTACTATCGAAAATTTTCTATAGAAAAATTTATTATCAAAAATTTTCTATAGAAAAATTTACTATCGAAAATTTTCTATAGAAAAATTTACTATCGAAAATTTTCTATAGAAAAATTTACTATCGAAAATTTTCTATAGAAAAATTTACTATCTAAAGTTTTCTATAGAAAAATTTTCTATCAAAAATTTTCTATAGAAAAATTTACTATCGAAATTTTTCTATAGAAAAATTAACTATCAAAAATTTTCTATAGAAAAATTTACTATCGAAAATTTTCTACAGAAAAGTTTACTATCGAAAATTTTCTATGGAAAAATTTAGTATTGAAAATTTTCTATGGAAAAATTTAGTATCAAAAATTTTCTATGGAAAAATTTAGTATCGAAAATTTTCTATAGAAAAATTTACTATCGAAAATTTTCTATAGAAAAATTTACTATCGAAAATTTTCTATAGAAAAATTTACTATCGAAAATTTTCTATAAAAAAATTTACTATCGAAAATTTTCTACAGAAAAATTTATTATCGAAAATTTTCTATGGAAAAATTTAGTATCGAAAATTTTCTATAGAAAAATTTACTATCCAAAAATTTTCTATTGAAAAATTTAGTATCGAAAATTTTCTATAGAAAAATTTAGTATCGAAAATTTTCGATAGAAAAATTTACTATTGAAAATTTTCTATAGAAAAATTTTTCTATAGGAAAATTTACTATCGAAAATTATCTATAGAAAAATTTACTTTCGAAAATTTTGTATAGAAAAATATTCTATAGAAAAATTTACTATAGAAAAATTTACTATAGAACCTTTTCCATAGAAAAATTTACTATAGAAACTTTTCTATAGAAAAATTTACTATCGAAAATTTTCTATAAAAAAATTTACTATCAAAAATTTTCTATAGAAAAATTTACTATCGAAAATTTTCTATAGAAAAATTTCGAAAATTCAAAAATTTTCTATAGAAAAATTTCGAAAATTCAAAAATTTTCTATAGAAAAATTTACTATCGAAAATTTTCTATAGAAAAATTTACTATCGAAAATTTTCTATAGAAAAATTTATTATCGAAAATTTTCTATAGAAAAATTTACTATCGAAAATTTTCTATAGAAAAATTTATTATCGAAAATTTTCTATAGAAAAATTTACTATCGAAAATTTTCTATAGAAAAATTTATTATCGAAAATTTTCTATAGAAAAATTTATTATTGAAAATTTTCTATAGAAAAATTTATTATCTAAAATTTTCTATAGAAAAATTTACTATCAAAAATTTTATATAGAAAAATTTACTATCGAAAATTTTCTATATAAACATTTACTATCGAAAATTTTCTATAGAAAAATTAACTATCAAAAATTTTCTATAGAAAAATTTACTATCGAAAATTTTCTATAAAATAATTTACTATCAAAAATTTTCTACAGAAAAATTTACTATCGAAAATTTTCTATGGAAAAATTAAGTATTGAAAATTTTCTATGGAAAAATTTAGTATCAAAAATTTTCTATGGAAAAATTTAGTATGAAAAATTTTCTATAGAAAAATTTACTGTCGAAAATTTTCTATAGAAAAATTTACTATCGAAAATTTTCTATAGAAAAATTTTCTATCGAAAATTTTCTACAGAAAAATTTATTATCGAAAATTTTCTATGGAAAAATTTAGTATCGAAAATATTCTATATAAAAATTTACTATCCAAAAATTTTCTATTGAAAAATTTAGTATCGAAAATTTTCTATAGAAAAATTTAGTATCGAAAATTTTCTATAGAAAAATTTACTATTGAAAATTTTCTATAGAAAAATTTACTATTGAAAATTTTCTATAGAAAAATTTACTATTGAAAATTTTCTATAGAAAAATTAACTATCGAAAATTTTCTATAGAAAAATTTACTTTAGAAAATTTTCTATAAAAAGATTTAGTACCGAAAATTTTCTATCGAAAATTTTCTATCAAAAATTTTCTATGGAAAAATTTAGTATCGAAAATTTTCTATAGAAAAATTTACTATCAAAAATTTTCTATTGAAAAATTTACTATCGAAAATTTTCTATAGAAAAATTTACTATCCAAAAATTTTCTATTGAAAAATTTAGTATCGAAAATTTTCTATTGAAAAATTTAGTATCGAAAATTTTCTATAGAAAAATTTAGTATCGAAAATTTTCTGTAGAAAAATTTAGTATCCAAAATTTTCTATAGAAAAATTTACTATTGAAGATTTTCTATAGAAAAATTTACTATTGAAAATTTTCTATAGAAAAATTTGCTATTGAAAATTTTCTATAGAAAAATTTATAGAAAATTTTCGATAGTAAATTTACTATCGAAAATTTTCTATAGAAAAATTTACTATCGAAAATTTTCTATAGAAAAATTTACTATCGAAAATTTTCTATAGAAAAATTTACTATCGAAAATTTTCTATAGAAAAATTTACTATCGAAAATTTTCTTTAGAAAAATTTACTATCGAAAATTTTCTATAGAAAAATTTACTATCGAAAATTTTCTATAGAAAAATTTACTATCGAAAATTTTCTATAGAAAAATTTACTATCGAAAATTTTCTATAGAAAAATTTCGAAAATTCAAAAATTTTCTATAGAAAAATTTCGAAAATTCAAAAATTTTCTATAGAAAAATTTACTATCGAAAATTTTCTATAGAAAAATTTACTATCGAAAATTTTCTATAGAAAAATTTATTATCGAAAATTTTCTATAGAAAAATTTACTATCGAAAATTTTCTATAGAAAAATTTATTATCGAAAATTTTCTATAGAAAAATTTACTATCGAAAATTTTCTATAGAAAAATTTATTATCGAAAATTTTCTATAGAAAAATTTACTATCGAAAATTTTCTATAGAAAAATTTACTATCGAAAATTTTCTATAGAAAAATTTACTATCGAAAATTTTCTATAGAAAAATTTACTATCGAAAATTTTCTATAGAAAAATTTACTATCGAAAATTTTCTATAGAAAAATTTACTATCGAAAATTTTCTATAGAAAAATTTACTGTCGAAAATTTTCTATAGAAAAATTTACTATCGAAAATTTTCTATAGAAAAATTTACTATCGAAAATTTTCTATAGAAAAATTTACTATCGAAAATTTTCTATAGAAAAATTTACTATCGAAAATTTTCTATAGAAAAATTTACTATCGAAAATTTTCTATAGAAAAATTTACGATCGAAAATTTTCTATAGAAAAATTTACTATCGAAAATTTTCTATAGAAAAATTTACTATCGAAAATTTTCTATAGAAAAATTTACTATCGAAAATTTTCTATAGAAAAATTTACTATCGAAAATTTTCTATAGAAAAATTTACTATCGAAAATTTTACTATCGAACATTTTCTACAGAAAAATTTACTTTCGAAAATTTTCTATAGAAAAATTTACTTTCGAAAATTTTCTATAGAAAAATTTACTTTCGAAAATTTTCTATAGAAAAATTTAGTATCGAAAATTTTCTATAGAAAAATTTTGTATCAAAAATTTTCTATAGAAAAATTAAGTATTGAAAATTTTCTATAGAAAAATTTACAATCGAAAATTTTCTATAGAAAAATTTACTATCGAAAATTTTCTATGTTAAAATTTACTATCGAAAAAGTTCGATAGAAAAATTTACTGTCAAAAATTTTCTATAGAAAAATTTTCTATAAAAAAATTTACTATCGAAAATTTTCTATTGAAAAATTTATTATCAAAAATTTCCGATAGAAAAATTTATTATCGAAAATTTTCTATAGAAAAATTTATTATCAAAAATTTTCTATAGAAAAATTTGTTATCAAAAATTTTCTATAGAAAAATTTATTATCAAAAATTTTCTATAGAAAAATTTACTATCAAAAATTTTCTATAGAAAAATTTACTATCGAAAATTGAAAAATTTACTATCAAAAATTTTCTATAGAAAAATTTACTATCAAAAATTTTCTATAGAAAAATTTACTATCGAAAATTTTCTATCCCGAGTAAAAATTTTTATATGATTCAATATATAATGATATGTAACACAATATATGTATATTTATACGCAATTTGATCCGAATAATGGTGGATGTTTTTGCATTAAAAAAGATCAACTTGTATAAAATATAATTTGATTTCATCCGAGTTTTGACCAGACATTGCTATATATTGGTGGATCTAATTAGATATAATTGCATAAAAACATATAAAATCCTGGTGGTTTTTGGTTTGGGTTGAGATACACCACAGGTCAACGATACATTCACCAGACATATAATTTTCTAAAACAAAAAAATGTTTGGGTACGCTTCGAACCAGATAGGTGATATAAATAACCCTAATAAGGAAATGTTTAGGAACATTTTAAGAAGTTTTTTATACTTTGCCTAAAAAACTTAGAAAATTTTTGGTTAATTGGAAACATATCAAGTTTTATATGGAACAGAATAAGCTATATATAATTTGATGTTAAATTATACAGAAAAACAGATTTTGTATTGACCCTCATATTATTTTATTTAATTATATCAACCGTACACCTTCTAATCCGAACCATGATTAAATTATATATTACTACATATGACTGCATTAAAAAAATTTAGAAAATATCTCACGGATGTATAATCATATATAATTTATTATGTTTGTATCAAGTTATATATTTTAATATACATATGTTATTTAAAATTTGCTATAAAAAAATTTACCATCGAAAATTTTTTTGTAGAAAAATTTACTATAATAATATTGAGTATCGAAAATTTTAAAATGGTACAGTTTTGATGAAAACGGAGATTTTTTTACGAAATATTTCAAAGGACTTTAGATTTTTTTGGAAAATAATGCTTTAAAGCATATGCATTGAAAATTGTGTCGTCTACACTAATTTGAAGCATTTATAATTCCAAGTTAAACCAAATTTAACAATTTTTAAATCGAAACATCTTCTCTGAACCTGGAACATTTGCTGTGTTTTTCAATAAGTGGATTTATTTTCGGATTAATCTTATTTACTTTAAAATAAATATTTTAACATGACAAAACAAATTTGGAATATTTTTTTCCGTAATCTACGATAAATTAGCAATTATAATCCGAAAAAATAATAAAACAATTTGGAAAATTGAAAAAATTACAAATAAAACAAAATAAATCCAATTAAATTTTAGGATTTAATAAGTCCACTTTGGATTAATTTTGATTTATTTATAACTTTTTTCATTTTCCAAATTTTTTTATTATTTTTTCGGATTAAAATTGCTAATTTATCGTAGAATATGGAAAAAAATATTGCAAATTTTTTTTTTGGTATGTTAAATATTTTTTTAAACTAAATAAGATTAATCCGAAAATAAATCCACTTTTTGAAAAACACAGCATTTGTTACACAAAAAATTATTAAAAGTGTTAGTTTTTTTTAAATATCTAAATATAGCTAGAAAATTTTTATCGACAAAAAATATTGTGAATTTAAAAAATTATCTTTACATAAATGTTGCAGAATCTGTAAATTTTCTCACTCAATAAATGGAGAAGAGATTTTTTAAGTTATAACAATTTTTTCAGACTTTTTCTATACGAAAAATATTTTAGAATCAAAGAGTTTGTCCACACAAAAAACGTCTTATAATCTGAGTTTTTTCTTTACGCAAAATAACTCATAACTTTTCAATGCGAATCGAGAAATCGATTAATCAGAATGGTTAATTTATCGATTAATCGCTCTTCCCTTTTAAAAAGTTACTGACAACTTTCGATATATATCTTCTATTACTCAAATGGAGGGTATAAAAAAAAATTCTGAAGAATTGCGGAGGATATTTCGGATTTAATTACGATCTATCTACTACGTACATCAAGAATTAGGTGTATTTTTTACTTCGTTCATTTCTTCTATTTATAATGATAATAATTTTAATTTAAAAAATCTTTATCCTGTATTGTCGTACAGCTTCTTTTTGTCTTTATATGAACAGACTCTCTTTTTAAGTTTGAAATTTTATATTTCAAAATTTTTTTGTCATATTGGATGATGGTTGGTCGGTGGAGGAGGCTATGGGGTGGGTTTTACTTATTACTCAGTACTCAATGAAGCCATACCAAAGATGAGTATAAATAAATACAGATGTTTTTTAAGGTTTGTTTTTTAATTGAATTTTAAAATTATTTTTAATAAACAGTGCAAGTTACTAGGGTTTCTTTTAAATAAAAATTAAATTTTAAATTAATTTAGTAAATGTTTTTTTTTTATTTTTTTATTTGGTAGTGTAAAAGAAATGTAGAAATACAGGCATGAACATTTCAATTTATTTAAAAATTTTGTTGTACCATAATGATGATGTGCCATTAAATATTTCAATGGCCATAATGGCAAGATGACACTTATACCCAATTCTTGAGGGGTAGATTAATCGTTGTATAATTGCTGTTTAGTTAAAGTACATACACTAAAATAAAAACTCTGTCTAATCCGCAGAAAAATTCCTATTGTAAGTCATAGTGGAAAGGTTGTTAAGTCATCAGAAAAATCTGCTGATTTCAACAGAATAATCTGGTGATTTCAGATAAACTATCCAAATATCTAAAAAGTATTTTATTTATGTTAAAAAGCCTTAAAAATAATTTTGATCATATATTTTTCTAAAAATTATACATAAAGAGGAAAGCTATTGTAATTTTTTCAAAAACCTTTTTAATTTTTTTTTTGTTTATCACAATCGTAAATATTTCATCCTTCTTATTGAGGTTGTTCCAACCGGCCATTTGGTTGCAACAACTACATTTCGGTTGTCACACCCGTATTGCGGTTGCCGTATCCGTATTGTGGTTGTGAAAACTGCATGACCGGTTACAAAAACTTTCAAAATTAGGTTGGAATATTTAGGAATGCGACAACTGTATACTTTATGTGAGTGCATGCACCCAGGCAGAAACTGCAAACCGTTCCAAAGAAAAAGTCTCTGCAAAACACTTTACTTTTTGTGTTTAAAGTAGTATGAATTCGAAAAAGTGCTTCGCAAGCGCTTTGCCAATGTTTTTTTATTTAAATCCGTTCAAAATATAAATTTGTAATTGAAATTTATTAATTTTCATAAAAATTTTAATATTTTTCATATCCCTGCAGGATAGGTGACCGGTCCTTAAAAAGCCACGTGACATGTCACTCGGACACAAGACCTACCACAAACTTTACAAATTCCTTTTCTAGTCCCGTGGTCTAATTGTAAGTGCAGGCAAAAATTGTCTCATTTGTTTAACAAAAATGAAGAAAAAAGTGAAAAAATTGCGTTTTTTACAGGTTGGTTAAGTTCTTCAAGGAGAAACTTTTTTCCACTGGTCTGTTTTTCAAACTTAACCTGCCTTAGACCATAAGAAATATTTTTTGCCAAACTTCAGGATTCTAGATCTTTTAGTATGGATTGCACAGTGCTTTCCAGAGACATTCGGACGGACATTCCTAGAACGTATTAGAATTGATCATGGATCAATAATATATGTTGCAATCCATGTCAAATCGGACACTTTGAATATTTTTTTTTTTTAGATTTTTCCATTTTGTTGACAGTTCTTAGTACCCTTTGAAAACACTTTCGTTGTAAATTTTAAGATTTCTTTGATGACCCGTTCAAAGATATCGAATTTTTTGAAATTGGTAGTTTGTTTCTTTACTGAAATTTCTTTTACTCATAACTTCCATAACTTCCAAATTGCAATTTTTTTCTTCAAAATTTTGGTTTTTTTATGTAATTAAAAAAAAAAAAAATACAGAAAAATTATTAAAAGTGGTCTAGTATTTAAATTTAAAATCTCATTTTTGAAAATGTATGTACACTGAAAAAAATAACTATACTGAAATTAAATAAACACTGTTATTAATTTAAGTATACAAATTTTTTTGAATTTACTTCAACTTATCTTAATATAAGGTGGTTTTACTTAAAACAAAGAAAATTAACTTGAAGATAGTACATGCAAATACTTAAAAAAGCACAAGAGTTTTCCTTAATTTGTTTTTTTAAATTAAGTTAAATATTCTTTACATTTATGGCGAATTGATTGCATTTAAGAAAAAAAGGGTTTATTAAAAAATTTTGTTTTGCTTACAAGGGAAGTATCTCAACCCTTATGAACCGATTTGCATGAAACGTAAAATATATATAAAAGAGACAATTCTAAGCTTGGGGTGTCTCGGCTTATCGGCCATATTGGGGATTTAGGGGTTCAAAACATGGGTCAAAAAATGGCGAAAAAATCGTTTTTTGGATTTTTCAGCCATTTCTTTCTAAGAAACTATATGAAGTTTACATATGAGAAGAATGGTTTTTTTAATGCCTATCCAATGGTGGCATAACCTTCTAAAAGTTTGGCTTCTTTAAATACTTTTTTTATGAAAATTTGAAAATTTTGGGGGGTATTTATATGAAGACATAGAGCTACGATGTCCATATCAATACGAAATAATCTTTATTAAATTTAAGTCGACACGTGTTTTTGCTCTAGAGGATATTCCGGTTAGTTCGTGAGATATCGAAATTTTCCCGGAGGTCCATATGGTTTCATAAGGGGACAACGAAATTTTGAAACACTGATATGGCCGAAAAGCCGAGACACCCCAACCTTAAAATCGTCTCATTAATATATATTTTAAGTTTCAGGCAAATCGGTTCATAAGGGTTGAGATACTTCCCTTGTTAGAAGAAAAAAAAAATTTAATTGTGTGTAAAAAAAATAAATAAGTACGTAGCTTACTTAAAAATAGTATAGACATTTTCAAGACCTTGTATCAAATAAGTACAAATCTTTAATTGCAAATCGGATTTTCTTTAATTTAATAAATTTTTGTTTTAATTTAAGACAATAGTAATCTATATTTTATTGATTTCATTGACTTTATTAAAATCGATATCTTCATCAGTTTAAGAAAGAATTTACTTAACTTAAGGAAAAAATACTTTAGGTATTTTGGGGACCCCATCTGGGGGCCCCATGTGGAGACCCCATGAGACCCTAACTTTAAATCCAAATTTCGATTTTCGCGGAATTTTCAAATGCATATAACTCTGCAAACACTGCAGATACGAAAAAAATTCTAAAGGCATTTTTGTAGTCCTTAACTCGTAGAATATGACCGCCGAAGACCCGAAAGCTCTCCGAGTTATAGTTTTCGAGTTATTTCATGATCAAATTTCTCAAGACCCCATTCCCATATCTCGAAAACTATGCAAGATAGAGCGATTCTGACCAAAATTTTGGATCAAAATAAATAGTGACCATATAATAGTGTACGCATATACTCATGGGCGGACCCCATATATTGGGGGCCCGTAGGGTCCTCACATTGGGACTCCATAGGGTCCACAGAATCCGTAAGTTTAAGGAAATTTTTACTTATTTTAAAAAAATATTTTTCCTCTTGATAAAAACAATTAAACTTATATTAAGTACAATTTTACTTACTTTTAAGATATATTTAAGTAAATGCATTACTATGTTTTAGGAAAAAATATACTTGGAATAAGAATTAATATCTTTGGAACCCTCGTATACCACTCTAGTGATAGAGGGTATATATAAGTTTGTCATTCCGTTTGTAACACCTCGAAATATTGGTCTAGGACCCCATAAAGTATATATATTCATGATCCTCGATCGATTTTAAGACGATCTAGCGATGTCCGTCCGTCCGTCCGTCCGTCCGTCTGTCCGTCTGTCTGTCTGTCTGTTGAAAACACGCTAACTTTTGAAAGACTTTACTGAGGCTCCTGAAGTTTGGCATATGTTGGGCATTTACCTGGTCAGGTTGGTATTGCAATCCAGAGAAATCGGTCCAGTGGTTCAAAAGTTATGAGCAAAAGACTGAATTTCGGCAAGGGTTTTTCGTGAATTTATGAGATAAAAAGCACTATAACTTTCGAAAATCAATTCTGAGGATGCTGAAGCTTGGCATATATATTTTTCGTTCCTCCAGCCTAGTTCGTATTGAATTTCACCCAAATCGGTCCAGTGGTTCAAAAGTTATTAGTAAAACCGTGAACATCAGATTTGCTTCACCTTAAATTCACGTGGTGAAAACCCGTTAAACCTGTTTTAAAACCATTGGTAAGTCACAAAAATATTTTAAAACGTATTTTTGTCACTCAAAAATATTTTTATACCAAAAAAAAAAAAACACTCGAAAAAAATTTTACACTCAAAAAAAATTTTACACTCAAAAAAAAAATTAGTAAATTTTTTTTTAATATAAAATTCGAAAAAAATTTTACACTCATAAAAAAAATAGTATTATATTTTTTTTTTTTCAAAAATAACTAAAAAAAAATTTTTTACACAAAATAAAATATTTATAATCATAACTGTTATTTTTTTCACGTTAGAAAATTTACTATCATTTAAAATGGGCATTGTGGAGGGTATTCATAGATTCGGCCAAGTCGAATTTAACTTTTCTACTTGTTTTAAATTAAGTTCAAGATGCTTTAAAAATGGTAAATTTTTTTTTCAGTGTACTCTTTGATTTTTTTAAATTTTTTTTGTGTAAAACTTCTATCGATTCTACAAACTTTTTGCCCAGTAGGATCGTGGGCTAACGATTATTACTATTTTTTAAAAATTTTTGAAAAAATTTTGTTGTAATTTTCTAATCTTTAAATCATTTCTACCGCTCCTATGGTGCGTCATAGAGGGGTCATTTTCAAGGCCGACCCCCATTAATTTTTACGTCTAAACATTTCTTCGGAACGAACTAATACCCTATCTCCAATTTCTTAGGGGGCTCCCACACAAAATGACATTTTTTTAAATTTGCTTCAACCGCTCTAACTGCTTAACGAGTGCCCTTTGAGCAATGAAATGTATAACCGACACGCAATATTTTTTTAGTCCTAAAATTTTCTCTGAACACACCTACCCTCTATCTTAAACTATTAAGGCGGTCCCCATACAATTTTTTTTTATTTTTTGTAAATTTGTTTTATTTAATCAGCTTCTACCGGTCAATGGTGCGTCCGAGAGGGGTCATTAGTGAGACCGACCACCATTTATTTTTACCCTCCAACATTTTTGTAAAACATACCTACGCCCTATCACCACTCCCTAAGTGGGCTTCCATTCAAAATTACATTTTTATAAAATTTGCTCCAACTGTAATTTGTATGGGAGCCTGCTTGGGGAGTGGATATAGAGCGCGTAAGTATGTTTAACAAAAATGTTGGAGGGTAAAAATAAATGGTGGACGGTCTCACTAATGACCCCTCTCGGACGCACCATTGGACCGGTAAAAGCTGATTAAATAAAACGAATTTTCAAAAAATAAAATAAATTGTATGGGGACCGCCTTAATAATTAAAAATTGAGGGCAGATGTGTTCAGAGAAAATGTTTGGACTAAAAAAATATTGTGGTCGGTCATACATTTTATTGCTCTAAGAGCTCTCGTAGGGCAGTTAGAGCGGTTGATTGGGTATTTAATTACAATTAAATTTTTTCAAAATATTTAATAAAAATAGTAACAATCGATAGAAGTCTTACACAAAAAAATTTAAAAAAAATCAAAGAGTACATACATTTTCAAAAATGTGATTTTTTAAATTTTAAAACTTAATAATCCCATACTAGACCCCTTTAAGGAGTTTTTTGGATCTTTTCTTAAAAAGTACGTAAAAAAACAAAAATTTTGAAAAAAAAAAAAAAAATATTTGAACCATTTTTGAAGAAGTTATGAGTAAAATAAGTTTGAGTAAAAAATGAAACTATAGTTTGGTATACCAATTTTTAAAAATTCGATATCTTTTGAACGGGTCATCAAAAAAATCTGAAAATTTACCACGAAGGAGTTTTCGAAATGTACGAAAAACTGTCAATAAATTTGAAAAATAAAAACAAAAATTATTCAAAGTGTCCGATTTGACATGGAATGCCCCATATGTACTTTATAAGCTCTATGACTGCACAGAAAAAAATGAAGAAAAAAATTTGAGTAAATTTTTAATACTATTGAGTAAAAAATTACTCAGTTTTGCACCAGTAAACAATTTAATAGTATTGAGTAAATTTTTAATAAAAAATTATTAAATGCTTAATAAAAAATTTTAGTAAATTTTAAATGGACGCAATTAAAAATTTAATTTAAAATTTTTAGATTTTTTTAAGTAACTTTTTAATTGTGTCAAGTAAAAATTTACTCAAAATTTAACAATTTATTTTTTTTTAAGTTTAAAAAAGTTTCACATTTTATTTAAAAAAAATGTTTTTCAAACTTTACCAAATATATTTATCCCTAGTAAAAAAAGAAAAAAAAATCATGACTAATTATTTCCCAAATATGGCGGATACAATTACTTTAGTTATTATCTACGGGTATATTTTATGATCTAGCGGGATAACCTTATATATAATGTGATACGTAGTGTTTCCAATTATTCGGCCCTGCCGGTTAACCGGTTAGGGCATTATTTGAAAAAAAAACAATTAAAAATTAATTTAAAACGATTTTTTTAGGTAATGTAACAAACAATAAAAGTATTTAAAGTAAAATTTCATTTTCAGTCTTTATACACACACACACAAAAAATGGAAATGAGTTTCAATTACTATTTTAATTGATCATGCACCAATCACGAAAGTAATAGTATTAGTTACTAAGATTTGTAAAAGTTTAATATCGCAAATGTGCATTTATTCTCAATTCAAGGATATTTTAAAAATCTATTAAAAAATTTCATCATATCTATTAAAAAAATATTAAAAACAAAATCAAACTTTTATAAATTTTCATTAAAATTTTTTTGTGCGCAGTTTTTAAAAGGGGAAAACCAAAATGCAACTAAATGAAATTTAGATATAATAAAAATTCCTAAATTTTATTTGGAATTTTCTAAATTTCAATCGGGATTTCTGAGTTTCAATTTGCCATTTCCGTTTTTCAATTGAGATTTCAAAATTTCAATTTACTTATAATTGTAATTTTTAAATTTAAATTTTTATTTTCTAAACTATGAATATCAATTCAGATTTGTGAATTTCAGTTAGCATTTCTAAATTTCAATTGGTATTTCTTAATTTCAATTGGGATTTTTGAATTTTAATTGTGCTTTTCAGAATTTTCATTTGTGTCTTCTAAATATTAATTTTGATGTATATAATTTGATTTCACTTTTCTAAATTTCAATTGGGATTTCAATTGAGATTTCTAAATTTTATTAGCTCTTTCGAAACTGAATTATCTTTTCTGAATTTCATTTATAATTTTTAAATTTCAATTTTGCTTTTCTTAATTTCAGTTGAGATTTCTTAATTTCAGTAGGCTTCTGTAAATTTAAATTTTGTGAAATTGGGAGTTTCTGAATATCAATTAGGATTTCAAAAATTTCGTAGCCGAAATTATTTTTTTTATGTAAGGTGACCTGTGGTGAACACAAGGAATTTTGAAAATTAAAGACGCAGGATAGAGCTTGGGAGTAAAATTAAACAAATAGCTGAAATCAGAGATAAGTGCAAGAATCTTGTTGTAGCCCTTTGTTAATCCTAGGAATTTAAAGGATAATAAATATTTTTGAGTGTAAAGTTTAACAAGTAAAGTTATTATTAAACAAAATATCAAATGTGAAATTATGCAATAAAACGGCGTTGTTTTTTGCAGTCGATTATTATGAGGTTTCCCTTTTCTATATTCATGAATGTGTTTAAGCACACACGTAACTCTGATTTTTTCTAAAAACAAATAATTTTGTACCAACATATATTTTGGTTTTTAGCGTATAAAAGGAATTAATTTATGCTTTTTCTAAATTCTGTGATATACAAACACACAAAAAGTAGTATTACGTTAGAGTGGTGAAAAATTAATAAATTTTGAAAGTAAATTAAAAAATATAAATAAAAAATTGCAGATTGATGAAGGCTAACCAAAATTGTCTATTACTTCAAAATCTTGAATTATTTTTTTTTGTATTACGTAAAAGAATAAAATTGAAATGTTTCAGTGTTTTTTAAAAGGGGTTTTATAGAAAAAAACAGCATTCATGGGATTTTTTACTTACTTAACCCATCCCCTTCTACCTTTCAGTGTAATTTTTTTTACAGCTTTTTACAGTGATTTTTTTAAACAGCTATAAAAAAATAAATTTACAATATTTTTTAATTGTATTTTTACTTTATTTGAAAGATTAATTAATATTCGATTTTTTGGAACAGTGGAGATCACCTTTTTCAAATAAATATTTATGTATACAAAAAGTGGAATAACTGGTAAATTTTGTTATGAATGTTAAGTCCCATATTTTTGTAAATGAAGAAAAATATTCCCCTTGACAACCACCATTTTCAATGTGCATCAGCACAGACATTTTTTCAAGCTAAAACGAAAATTCGGACTTGCCGAATGAAGCGATACCCTCCACAATTTCAAAAAGATTAGTGCAAAAAACTTTTTTTAAAAAGAAATTACTTTTGAAAAAAAAAATTTTTTGCAAAAAAAATTTCCGCGAAAAAAAAATTTTGGTAAAAAAAAATCCGCGATTTTTTTTTCATTTTTTGTCAAAAAATATATTCGTACTTGTTTAAATACCATTTTGTGTTCAATTATGTTTACATATGTCAACCAGCGGCCGAATTAAAGCATTTTGTATTTTTAGGTTATGTTGAATGAACTAAAATTTTTGAGGTGTCCTTACATTTTAGTTCATAACTTTTGAACCGCTGAAACGATATAGCTCAAATGCAATACCAAACTTCTCGGGAGAACTTACGATAAATATGTTAAGTTTCAGTCATATCCGTGTAGTATTTTGGTCGTGATCACCATTTCCACAGACAGACAAACATCGCTAGAATGTCTTAGAATCGATCGGGGATCATGAATATATATACTTTATGGGGTCCCAGACCGATATTTCGATGAGTTACAAACGGAATTACAAACTTATATATACCCTCTATCACTAAGTGGAGGGTATAAAAATGGTAAATACAGGTTTTTCTGGGATAACGAAACATTAAACATTTTTAACATGATAATGTTTTTAGGCTGGTGTCTAATTTTAAAAAAGTTGCAGGACGCCACCTCAGTTTGACTATATAAGCTAACAATTAACGAAAAAGAAAACATGAATTACTATTTTCATTTTCTTAAACCAAAAATTTTAATAACTTGGGTTTGTAACTTGGATAATAATTCACCTCGTGGAGCATAAAACCGTTTTTCACCAGCTGGTGAATAAAAAGTAATATAATTATATATCACCAAAAAAATATTTTTTTTCATCAATTTTTTTTTTTTTTTTCATCAAATTTTTTTTTCATCAAATTTTTTTTCTTCATCAAACTTTTTTTTTCATCATTTTTTTTATCAAATTTTTATTTTTTTATTTAATTTTTTTTTGATCAAATTTTTTTTTATAAATTTTTTTTTCATCAAATTTTTTTTTCATCAATTTTTTTTTTTTCATAAATTTTTTTTTTTTCATCAAAATTTTTTTTCTGTTTTTTCATCAATTTTTTTTTTTCATAAATTTTTTTCATAAATTTTTTTCATCAATTTCTTTTCATCAAATTTTTTATTATCAATTTTTTTCTCACCAAAAATATTTTTCTTCATATTTTTTTTACATCAAAAATTTTATCAAAAACTTTTTTTCATCAAAATTTTTTTTTCACCAAAAATTTTGGGTTCATTAAATTTTTTTTTACCAAAACTACATTTTACCAAAACTACTTTTAAGTGTACAGATCTTTTGGTTTTTTAATGGGGTCCTCGACTGATATTTCAGTTCGTTTTGCATGGAATAGCAAAGTAATATAACATTATTTTTTCTAAAAAAACTTTGCTTTGGCAAGAACATCCAAATCTTCCGCAAAACATTATCACGATTTCATGTTTTGGGCAAGAGTACACAATTCGCAGGCATTTTTTACATTTTGTAGGGTATAAAAAATTCGGCACAGCCGAATTTAACACTCTCACTTGTTTTAACATAATTTTGTTTTTCGTGAAAAAAATCATTTTTTTTTTTTACCAAAACTAGTTTTTACTAAACTTTTCGCATACAAATTTTCCATTTGTTTATCAAATGTACATAAAACAAGTGAGAGTGTTATATTCCTTAGTGCCGAATCTTTTATACTCTCCAAAATGTAAAAACACTTTTTTGCACTTATTTTTGCACTCACTTACAAACGTAAAGCTCTTTTGGTTTTTTAATGGGGTCCTCGACTGATATTTCAATTCGTTTTGCATGGAATAGCAAAGTAATATAACATTACTTTTTTTTAAAAAAAACTTTGCTTTGGCAAGTACACCCAAATCTTCCGTAAAACATTATCATGATTTAATGTTTTGGGCAAGAGTACAAAATTCGCAGGAATTTTTTTTTTAGATCAGATGGTTCTAATAACCGTAAAACTGTAATTTTTTCCAAAAAAGATAAATAAATTTTAATCATTCTCCAAAATGGGTTAAAAGCAAGTTAATATTCTAGCATAAACATAAAATTCTGATTAATTTTTATTCAAAAATAAAAATTGTTTTATTCGACCTTTAACATCCTAGGCAGAAACTGCCAACCGTTCCAAAGAAAAAGTATCGGCAAAGCACTTTATTTTTTGTGTAGAAGGTAGTATGAATTCGAAAAGTGCTTTCCAAGCGCTTTGCCAATGTTTTTCTATTTAAATCCGTTCAAAGTATAAATTAGTGCGCCCTATTTCCCGGTTCTCGGTATTCCCGGGAATACCGATATTCCCGGTTCTGGTACCGGTTTCCCGGTTCTAGATATATTCCCGGGAATACCGGTATTCCCGGTTCTGATCCTGGTACCGGTTCTTAAAAACCAAAAAATACTACACCATAAAATATTTAAATTACACTTTTAATCAGTATTTCAGAAATATTTAGTTGTGCTTTTAAAATTATTTGAAAATCATGTAACTATTTTTTCTGAAATTCAAAAAATAAAATGGAAATGGTATTTATCACATGTTTTGTATTTTTTTTGGTAAAAGCAAAGAAAGAAATTGTAATTGTACAAAATTTTACAAAATATATATACCGGTAGTCCCGGGAATACCGTCAGAACCGGAACCGGGAATACCGGTATTCCCGGGAATAGCGGGAATGATTTAAGAACCGGGAAACCGGTTCCATTTCCCGGTAATACCGAGAACCGGGAATACCGGTATTCCCGGTACTACGGTACTGACCGTAGGCACTAGTATAAATATTTTATTAAAATTGATTAATTTTCATAACAATTGGATTTTTTTTTCCTTGCTGGATAAGTGGCCGGTCCTTGATAGTTCTCATGATATGTCACTTAAACACAATGACCTACATATTACAAACTTGACACCTTTTATGTAAAAACACCTGTTTCTTTCGTGAGGAAGTGTCTTAAACTCTGGATACATCACCCTTAAACTCCGGATACATACCCGTTTCGGTAAAATACACCACTTCTTTTCGGGACTTTTTCAAATTTTTTCCTAAAAGCATTTTTATTAAATTTTTTATTCCAAAACGCAAAGAAAACTGCAAACAAATTTTTTCCGGGACTTAGAAAATTGTTCAAAGTTTGTTCAAAATTTTTTTATCCTAATTAATGCGTCAATAATTTTTTTTTATCCTAATTTAATAAATTTCTTTATTCAAATAAACACCAAAAAAAAGTTGTGACTTATGGACTTATACAATTTAGATACGTCCCATTTTTTTGTTCTAAAAGTGCTATAATAGTACCATATTTTTTATTTTTAAAGCGCTTTCAAAGCGCTTTAAAATAGCAACGGCACACCGTTTACCGTGGTTTTCATTTTGGCCGCTGGGAGAGTACTAAACTGTGATGCTTTCCCAGCACACAAGCGACCATAAAAGGTGCTTTACCAGCGCTCTCCCGTTCGTATTTTTCTGCCTGGGATATTATATTTTGAGTAGGTTTATTCTAGCTCGAGGTCATTATTTCCTTTACTAATTAAGAATATGATATTCTCATAGAATAATTTTCAAGAAAATTATTTTTATGTTGTTAATTTTTTGCTAGACTTAAAATTTATTGAAAATTATTCCATGAGAATATCATAGTTTTAATTAGTAAGAAAATAATGACCTTGAGCTAGAATAAACCTCTCAAAATATAAACATAAAATTTTAATAAATTTTCTTTTTTTAACTAATTGTATATAAATAATTTTTAAGCATTTTATTATTTTGAATGTAAATAATTTTTAATCCACTCTATTGCACATGTATGTGGGGTATGTAAATATGTATGAAGGATATTAGGGGAAACGTGTTATTATCTAATGCCAAGATTTTTTTTTAGAAGGTCGGTCTTTTTACTCTTTAAGCCAGGAACACAAAAAAACAGTGTAGGTTTATTTAATTGCCAACTAAGATACATTTGAAAAATACATATTTTGTAGAACCAAATAACAAATATTAAACAGAAAAACAAAAAAGATTTTATATACAAAATTGTGGCAACGTATTATTATCGCGTCTTTAAAATTCATAAATCATTACTTGGGTGAATGAATGTACGAGCGAATGAAGAACGAATGAACAAATAAACGACTAAAAAGTATTATCCATCCAACTCCCCTTCAACATAATGGTGTTTAGTGCTAAACACATCTGTAGCAATCAGCCAAGTTAGTAACCAACCAACCAACCAACATAACTACAAGGCAAACTGTAACACAGCCAAAATATTAGATGGTTAAAATTTTTTTTAGATTTCTATTTTTTGGGTGTGTATGTGACGTCGTTATGGCAGGCATTATTGTTGTTTGCTGAAGATAAGCAAAGGATTTTTTTTTTTGAAAAAAAAATAATAATAATAGAAAGGATTTTTTTAGAGCGTATATGACTATTTGTAATGTCTGGATAATTGCCAACATACAAAAACGCGCAAAATTTGTATTTTAAATTAAAAGTTCTTATAGATACACATACATATGTATAAATATATGTCGGTAAGAATACATATACAAATTAAAAATATTTTATTGAAAATACATACATATTTAAAAACACAAGTTGATGCTGTACTCTCGTGTGATCAAGACGTAGTTGTGCTTTGACTAAATCAAGAATAAGCAAACATAATAAAAAAAAAAACAAGTAAGAAAATTATAGTCGGTCAAGACCGACCATAAAATACCCTACACCAGAGTTTCCCGGAAAATGGGTCCCAAGTTCAAACATGGACTGATTAGATCTATATTTTGTCAAATCTTTAATAAGTGTAAAAAGCACTCACTAATCAAATTTGAGTGGAATAGGCTTCTTTTTGTTGACAATAAATCACTTCAACTGAATATCGGGCGAAATTTCCACATGGGACCTAAGTCCAAAAATGGTCCGATGATAATCAGATTTGATAAGGTTATTAAAGTACGCGTTTAACATACACAAACAGAATTTTAATTAAATATTTTCTATTTTCATTAAATTTGAGAGATTTATGTGAAAATCGGGAAGGTGGTTTGTATGGGGGCTACAATAAGAACTGGTTCGATTTCTTTAAAATTTGGAATGGTGATTTGTGTTGATAAAACATGATTACCTGCCAAATTTCGAATAGATACCTGTTAAAATGCGTCTATTAGAGTCATTTGAGCCAAAACTAAAGAGGACCTTTGTATGGGGGCTAGGTCTAAATATGGACCGATTTTTTCCAATTTCAATAGGCTTCGTCCTTGGGCCAAAAGAGGCTTAAGTTTCAAATTTTAAGTCAATTGATTAAGAATTGCGACCTGTATCGTGTTTACACCGTTTACATGGACAGACGGACGGACGGACGGACGGACGGACAGACGGACGGACGGACATCGCTAAATCGACTCAAAAAGTGATTCTAAGCCGATCGGTATACTTAAAAGTGGGTCTAGGACCAATATTTCGGGTAGTTACAAACATCAGCACAAACTCATTATACCCTGTACCACAGTGTGGTGTAGGGTATAACAACAATTAAACGTGGTCGCGAATATGATGCTAATGCTTTCAATTTGCAAGCTAAAATGAGAAAAACAAAAAATATTGTTAGCGGTAGTACCGCTACAAACAATAACAATAACTACTATCAGCCACTCCAAACATTGGATGACGACAATAATGAAATATTAGTTGCTAAAACAACAAAGAAAGTAATTCCACCTCTTACTATACTTAAGTGTAGTATTGATAAACTACATGAACTATGCAAAAAAAATCAAAAGTTGCAGAATATGCAATTAGAAAAATTTCGATTGGTTTGAAACTTTTTTGTCAAACTCAAACTGATGTTGAAAAAATAGGCGAAATGCTTAAAGTAGAACAATTAGAATTCTTCACTTATGCCACCAAAAGTGACAGACCATATAAAGCTTTACTTTTTGGCCATGATAAGGTTAATTTATCTGTGTTTAAGTGTAAATTAATTACTATGGGATTAGATTGCACTAACTGCAAAATTATAGAAAAGCCCGGCCAAGGGAATACACAAATCATTTTTTATGTTGTATATTTTAAATGACAATCCACAACTCTTAAAGAGCTTAGACAAAAATACTCTTCTATAGACCATTTAAAAGTTAAATGGGAATTTCACAGAAACAGGAAGAACAAGGTAACTCAATGTTACAATTGTCAGATGTACGGCCGTCTCATTGTGCTGTTAAAATTTTTTGCTCAAATTGCTCAGGTGATCATAAAACCGCTGAATGTATATCAGATATACTTAAATGTGCTAACTGTGGACAAGCACATAAATCTACTTCACCTGATTGCCCAAGTCGTAAAAAATACATAGATATGAAACAACGTTTCATTACTCAAAATGCTAGAGCCCCTAGACAACGTACGGCTCAAATTGTCACACTACGAATCTTGTATACGATTTTAGTAGAGCTAACTGGGTGCAGTTCAAACATTATATTAATAATAACATTTCAGAATACGATTCTGAAAATTATGAATAAAAACGAAGTAAATACGAGGATCGATAACTTTAAAAATGTAATTAAGAATGCAACAGAAATAAGTGTCCCAAAAAGAACTATTTTGCCCAAAACCAAACCTCTACCTACACATATCAGAATGCTGATCGTGAATCGTATTTTTTTAGACGACAATGGATGCTGAATAGAGATAATGCAGATAAAATTGAAATGAACAGACTTAATAAACAAATTAAGCAAGAACTCATTATTGAAAGAAATAAATCTTGGAGCAATGTTCTGGCATCCCTTGATAAAAATTCTTCTCCCTTTTGGAATATTTCAAAAGTGCTACGAAAGAAACATAATGTCATGCCGATTCTTAAACATAATGGTACTCGTTACTCTACTGCTCTAGAAAAGTGTCAATTGCTTGCTAACACATTTAAATCAAACCATACGCTTTCATCAAGGCTAAATGATTTCACCACAATAAATACGGTAAACAACGCTATAGATTCTTTCCAACACGTACAATATTCTATTAATAATGATTACTATGTTTCAATTGAAAAAATAAGAAACATAATCAAAAGTTTTAAGATAAAAAAATCACCTGGCATTGATGGTATCAGTAATAAAATATTAAAGGCACTTCCTAAAAAAGGGTTACAATGCTTGACAAATATTATTAATAACTGCCTTAATTATTGTTATTTTCCAGACTGTTGGAAGGAGGCAAAAGTGATTGCTATATGTAAACCGAACAAAGTCGCATCGTGTCCATTATCATATAGTCCATTATCATATAGACCAAGGAAAAAATTTTAAAATTGTGTGACGTTAATCAGGTGTTCCCAACGCAACAATTCGGATTCCGGTCTGGTCACAACACCTCTCATCCTTTATACAGAATTAAATCTAAAATCAAACATAACTTCAATATTATGAAGTCCACGGGTATGGTGTTGTTGGATATCAAGTCTGCTTTTGACTCTGTATGGCACGATGGTCTGGTGTACAAAATGATTAACTTAAATTTTCCTCCGGAAATAATAAAAATATTACAGAGCTTTTTAATTGGCCGATCGTTCAAAGTTTATATAGGTAAGAACTCCTCCACACAAATAAATATTCCAGCGGGTTGCCCCAAGGATCTTGCTTATCTCCAATATTGTATAATATATTTACGTCTGAATTTCCTACATTGTTTGACTGCACTTCATCTATATTTGCGGACGACACAGCGATTCTCTGTCATGGGGTTTATGCTGAAGATATTAGGTGTGTTCCAGAACTTTCCGGGTAAAGTTCGGTAAAATGAGAGAAAATCTAAAAAACTCTCACCATACCGCAAAAATTTACAAAAGTACGCAAAAAACCACATTTCAAGCCCGAAAACTAAAAAATGTAAACACATTGAAATGCTAACATATTTAAGTAAGAAAAAATACGTTAAACAATGCGAAACAAATTGTAAAAGTTGATTTTAATGACTAAATATATTATTTTGTTTAAAATTAAACATTACTTTTGTTTTGTTTTTTATTTTATTAAAATTTTTAGTTTATTTTCACAAAAAAAATCAGCTGTTTTCTAAACATCTGACTGTTACCAGTTTACACGAAAAAAAAGTACGGGTAAGTTCGGTAAAATGAGAAACAAATTTATTCTCTCAAAATCTCTCTCATTTACCCAATTTTTGCGTACGGGAACGCTTTTCGGGCTGGTTTGGGTACCCGCGGGCACCCGCGGTAACGTTGTGGAACAAAGCTATTATCGCAAGCCTACTAAACGCATTAATAAATTTAGAAGAATATTTCAAGAAATGGAAAATTCTTATAAATCTACAAAAAACTCAAGCAATATACTTCACTCGCAGAAGAAATTCTTGTTTTATCCCACAAAGAGATTTAAATATTAATAACAACACAACTATAAAATGGGAGTCTGAAGTTAAGTATCTTGGAGTAATATTGGACTTAAAAATTAACTTTAGCAAACATGTTTCTTACGTCATAAACAAAATAAATAATGTCACAAGACTTTTGTATTCTTTCATTAATAGAAAGTCAACATTAAGTCCAGATAATAAACTTATAATATTCAAAGCTATTTTTATGTCCATACTTTATTATGCTGCACCCATGTGGAATGATATCGCAACCTGTCATGTCAAAAAATTTCAAATAAGTCAAAATAAACTACTCAAGATGATTTACAATCTTCCTCGGCATTATTCGACTCAACGACTGCACTCCATAAACGGTATCGAAATGGTCAATGATAGAATTTTGAAGCTCACTCACAATTATGATATCAGATGTCAATTTTCTGAATATTTACACATTAACGAATTGTCAGTTAGCACGTAGTTTTAAGTTTTATCTTAACATTAAAAACTTTTTTTTTTTTTTATTATTTAAATAGGTTTTTGTTACTTTTTTCCTAAACATAAAAAAATATTGTAAAATATAATATTATTATATCTTTTGTAATTAATTTTCTAAGTAGAAAAGGCTAATTATCGCCTGAACTCTTTAAATTTGTATTATTACTTTGTAAATATATATCCATGTTATGTAAATAAATAAATTGAAAATTGAAAAAATATTTAAAAACATCTGCTAAATTAAAACATTCATGCATTTAAATATGTGATACGAACAAGGCCTGAGTAAAAAATTTTAGATTACCAATTTTATGTTTTTCTTTAAAATTGTTATAGGTATATTGTAGTTTACACAAGAAGAAAAGCCAAATTCGACTTGGCCGAATTCATGAATACCCTCCACAATGTCCCTTTTAAGTGATAGTAAATTTTCTAAAGTGAAAAAAGTCATTAGACATATTTTTTAGGCTGATTAAAAACTTATTTCAGTCATTTTTGTAAAAAAAAAAATATTAATTTTATTTTTGAGTGTAATTTTTTTTACGGTGTAAAAATATTTTTGTGGGACAAAAATACTTTGTAAAATGTTTTTGTGGCTAACCAGTGATTTTAAAGCTTCTATTTTAAAAGCTTGGTTTTGTCAACACGTGAATCTAAAATTCATGGTTTTGCTACCAACTTTTGAACCACGCGTGGGTTCGATTCCCACCAGAACCCTTGGCTTTTGCTACAACAAGACGACGCACAGTGGCCGAAACACCCAATCTAGCGGCGCATAATTCGGATATGTAAAATAATAAAGCCCAATGCATTTTTGTGATTATAAAACTTATAAAGAATTTAATTTTTAACCATATTTATTTATTTCAGTGTTTTTATGTATTTTGGTAAATTTATGTGAATATCGGGAGGGTGGTCTGTATGAGGACTAGAAGTTAAAATGTTCCGAGAGTGATTATTTATGGCTACAAAAAACATTTAACAGTCGAATTTCAAGAGGATATTTGTTAAAATACTGTTGTTGGGGGCTTTTTAACTAAAACTGGAAGGGGAAATTAACATGGGGGCTATGGGATAACATGGACCGATTTTGTCAAAAATTTTATAGGTTTTGTTCTTTCAATAAAAAATCTTAAATTTCAAATTTTAGCCAAATCGATTGAAAATTGTGGTCTGTATCGCGTTTATACTGTTTATTTGGACAGGCAGATGGACCCTAAAAATCCGAACAACTTGCGCGAACTAGCACGCCATACTAAAACTTCACAACAAAAACAACCCAAAACAATAAACAAAACAGGAATTGGATCGAATACGATCGAATTTCAAAAGTTGCAGTCCATGAAACTATAGTTTATATCACAAATGTCAACTTCTATAATGCACTAATGATAAACTAGATACACACAGGCCACAAACATTTATTTTTTTTGTTTAAAACATACCTTTTACTTTCAATTAAAACTTTTTGGATCAAAATGTATAAACAATTGACTTAAAAGTCTCAAGAAAAACTCACTGAGTAATTAGGCTCCAAATTCCTTGAATACACTTGCTGCAGAAAATGCATATTTGACAGCTTACAGCTGTGCGAATATTGAAAGCAAAACAAAAGTAAAAACGTAAATTTTTTCTGTAAAGTATAGGTAAACAATGCAGTGCAAAAACATTTATCGATCTTAATTTCTTAATTTTGACTTAAGCGCCGCTGATAAGTGATTTCGGCCACAGTGCGACGGTCTCGTTTAGGTTGAAATTATTAAAAATGTATTGTAATTCAATCTTAAATAAAAATAGTTGAACATTAAAATAGTTGAACATTATCGCACTTCTGAGAAAAATAATGTTAAATTTGATGGCGATTCTCTTTGTAAATTATTTTTACCCTTTATCTCCCATTTGAAGGGGTCGTTATTGCAAAAAGTACTGTCATAGAAAACCATTAATCGTGCGTTTAATGCCACGAATATGCTGTATAGACTAAATTAAAGGTATTGAAACTTCTTATCAACGATGCGATTAGCATTTGAAAATATATTATTATTTTGGTTTTTATAACCAGACACATATGTATATAAATAACACATTTATAAAAAAAAAACAATTTCCTTTAACAAGACAAACCGACATTTAAAATCCTACTGATCCACAGTGTGATATTCGTGCGCATTAGGGAGAATAGAGAATAGAAATCAGTTTCCGTTATGTCACTGGCACTCTTAGTTTGGCTGGGGCACAACTCCAAAGTCTAGAGTTTTTCAGTTTTTTAATTTATTTTTTTTTTTGTAAAGGACATTTTTTGAAAAAAATTTTAAAAATTCATTTTGTGAAGCAATCCATCCAAATTTTTTGCAACATTTTCTCCAGATACGTCATTTTATTATACTGTTTTGTTTTTAACAAAAAAGTAACCCAAACAAAAGTTATTTGAGTTAAATTCCTTATTTTTAAAAAAATATATTTTAAGTAGGGTATTGACAGTACATCCTTGAAAGAACATCCGAAAAATTCTCTAACAATAAGTTCCTAGTTTCCAAAACTGTACCATACGCTTAAATAGGTGTATCTGTTCAATAGTTATAATAAAACAAGTACAAAAGTTAAATTCGACTTGGCCGAATCTATGAATACCTACACAATGCCATTTTAAGTGATAGTAAATTTGCTATCGTGAAAAAATAACATTTTTGATTAGTTTTTATTTTGTGTAAAAAAACATTCTTTTAAGTAATTTTTGAAAAAAAAAAAATTATTAACTAATTTTTTTTTGAGTGTAAAATTTTTTTTGAGTGTAAATTTTTTTTTTGAATGTAAATTTTTTTTCGAGTGTATTTTTTTTAGTGTAAAAATCTTTTTGAGCGACAAAAATACGTTGTAAAATATTTTTTTATATTACCAATGTTTTTAAAGCATATTTAACGGATTTTCAACTCGAGGATCATGAATATATATACTTTATGGGGTCAATATTTCGAGGTGTTACAAACGGAATGACAAACTTATATATACCCTCTATCACTAGTGTGGAGGGTATAAAAGATTCGATGCGCGCCTTTCCATACAAAGGTTACACTATGTGATGATAACACTAGAGTGTTTGAAACCGGTATGGGAATATCAGAAATGTCTATAATTTTTAGAAATCTCATTTTTCTTCTGAATTTTTTTTTCATCTGCAACCCTTATAACCAGAGACTGGAACTTTATGCAAATGCATGTTTTTTCTCATTAGTCTGAGAACATTGTTAATGAGATATCTTTTCGAATCAACAAATTTGCATTAAAATGGCAATGATTTGTAAGTGCATATTTTTGCATATTTTAGTAAAAATGCATATATTTGCATATTTTTGAAATAATGGCATTTTTTAGTATTATTTTGTAATATTTAAGAAAAAATTCAAGTTTTTAAACATTTTTTGTTACATTTTTTTCGCAATAGTTTTACATAGTATTTTTTCGAATTTTAGTTTTTTGCCATTTTGACGCTTTTTTGGTATTTTATGCAGATTTTTTTTTAATCGTACCTAGACGTACTTTTTATGTGTCCTGTTGACGTATTTTTTTTTAGAATTGGCAAAAGAGAACTTGGTGTTTCAGTTGTCACTTTTTTCATATTAACACAAATTCCAAGAAAACAGACTTCAAAAGGATAAGCCTCGCTAAAATATGCTTCAATCACATCCGTAGCTGTAAAACGATCATTTTAAATTTTTCAAATTGTTTTAGATCGAATAGACTCATCTTTACTTTTGTTTTAGATCGAATAGACTCATCTTTACGTTTGATAATTTAAAGAAGTATTTACTTGTCAATATAAATAATTTTTTTTGTAAGTTTTACTAAAGTAAATATTTTTTTTTAATCTGTAAGACTGAATTTTGCTGTTATGTTTTTATTTAAATAAAATTAAAAAAATTTTTAAATGCATATTTTCTAAATTTTTGTTGCATATTTTACGATTTTTTATGCATATTGTAAGCGCTTAAAACAACGTTTTTAGATGCATGAAGTTCCAGTCTCTGCTTATAACAAATATAATTAGAGCTCGATCTGTACTTAAAAAAAAAAAAAAAAACTTTTTTTTAATTAGAACCCGAGCTCGATCTGTACTTACAGAAAAAACACTAAAAAAATTCATGAATTTTCACTATTTTCCAAGGATGGGTACCAATTCGATAAAAGTATTGGTATTGGTATTGGTTTTTAAAATTATATTAGTATTGGTATAGGTATTGGTTTTCATTTTTTGTTGAATTGGTATAGGTTTCGGTATTGGTTTTGAATTATTTAGGTATTGGGTATTGGTATTGGTTTTAACCTCGAATCGGTATCGGTTTTTAATAAGTATTGGTATTTATCTTATATCGGTTTTGGAATTTGTATGCAAAAGGTTTTGTCGTTAATATTAATTAATTTATCGTACGTAGTCCTTCTGTCCGCCCCACAGTGGAGAAAAATATACGTTTATGTGCAATTTTTAACCGAGTTTAGTTTTGATTTTAAACCATCGATCGGACATGGTGGATTTTTGAATAATGATTTATTTTTTATTTTTATTTTATTAAGTAGAGATGGGCTCATGAGCAGATTAGAGCGTGATTCACGTGATTCACGCGTGAGTGTGACTGAATTCAATTTTATTCACGTGATTGTGAGTGAGTGTGAGTGGAGATAAACATTGCGTGAGTGAGTGTGCGTGAGTAAGATTTTTGCTTGAGTGAGTGTGCGTGAGTCGATTTTTTTGCGTGAGTTTGCGTGATTTATTTTCTCTTCATATTTCATTTCGTACAAAAAAAATGTACAAAAAAATTGTAAAATTTGGCTTAACTTTAGATTTCATCCCGAAAAAAGCAAAAAAAAAAATTGTAAAATTTCTCTGAACTTTAAATTTTGCTTAAAATTTTGAAAGATTTTCAAAATTTTAGTTTTTGATTTTTTTTTGTATAAATAAGAGTTTTGTGAGTGTGAGTCAACGTGAGTGTGAGCGAAGCTTGCTTGAGCGCACGTGAGTGTGAGTTGTGTTAAATTTACTCACTTGATTGTGAGTGAGTGTGAGTAGAAAAAATATGCTCGGGAGTGAGTGTGCGTGATTCAAAAATTCCTGTCGTTAGCGTGAGTGAGTTAAAACTCACTCACGCGCCCATCTCTAATAATAAGGTAATTTTTCAGTATTTTTTCTTTAAAAAAATTAATAGGCAATGGTATTTGAACCCCTTATTAATGATGTAAATAGCATTTGTTATATAATTAATTTAGTTTTTATAACCAAATTAAAATTCAAACAGCCTCACCACAAGTCCTCAAAAAAATCGATAAAATCGACTTCTAAAATATATTTTTAATAGTCGACTTTATATTTAAAATTTTAAGTCGCTGAAGGGTATAAAAATTAAAAGCCTAAAATAATAAAATGCAAAGTTTTCGTTTTTTCTTTAAACAATTTCTGTGCTGATGAACATTGCATTTAATGCACATATAAATTGCGGTGGCCAAGGAGAGATATTTTTTAATTGCAGAAAGTTGAGACTTAACATTCGTTACAAAATATACCTGAAATTCATCCTTTTCATACATAAATATTTTTTGAAAAGGTGATCGAAATAGGTTATTGAGGCCTCTTTTTCGATTTTAGATCTTTTGGTAATTGCGATTACACGGGTAATTGTTTTCTTATATATGGTTCAAACTTACGACCTTAAACAAGTTGTTTATCAAACACCAGTAATACCATGTTCGCATTCATTTAAACTAGTTTAATTATGTGTCATCCCCAATCAATTTTAAGCACTTTATCTGTCAAAATAAAACGGTGGTTTATTTTGACGTTTAAATTGTATTGGGAAAACCAATAATTAAACTACCCAGGCAGAAAAATACGAACGGGAGAGCGCTGGCAAAGTACCTTTTATGGTCGCTTGTGTGCTGGGAAAGCATCACAGTTTAGTACTCTCCCAGCGTCCAAAATGATAACCACGGTAAACGGTATGCCGTTGCTATTTTAAAGCGCCTTGTGTTACAGGATATAACGAGTTTATGCTATGTTTGAAACTACCCGAAATAATAGTCCAAGATTAACCTTTTAGCAAAAGTACCGAAAAAAAGTGATGTATTGAACCGAAACGTGTTGTTTTCCAAAAGGATAGACCCAGTGGCATTTCACATGTGATGTATCCGGAGTTTAAGACACTTCCTCACAAAAGAAACGTGTTTTTATATAAAAGGTGTCAAGTTTGTGATAGGAATTGTGTCTAAGTGATATATCACGAGAGCTTTCAAGGACCAATAACTAATACTGCAGGGAAATGAAAAATATTCCAATTGTTATGAAAATTAATAAATTTTAATTACAAATTATACTTTGAACGGATTTACATAGAAAACATTGGCAAAACGCTTGCAAAGCACTTTTTTTCGAACTACCTTATACACAAAAAATAAAGTGCTTTGCCGAGACTTTTTTGTGGAACGGTTGGCAGTTTCTGCTTGGGTAGTTAAAAATGAGTGCGAACATCGTTTTGCAGAATAAAAACGTAATGGATACAGAACAAAGATTTTTAAACACGTAGCCCTTAAACTCTCAAAAATAGCAAGTGTGAACCGCACACTAAAATAAAATAAATTCTTATATAATATGGCCTTTATTCATAATACTTAAAGTGTACTTAAAGTAGGTTTATTTGACAAATATTCATGCAATATCAGTCAATTAAACCTACATTAGATTTAATTTACTCATTATGAATAGCCCAGTATGACTGTGCCCGGCACAGTGTGCCTCTAATAAAACAAAAAAAAAATTTTTTTTGGATTCTGGTGTTGTGACATAAAATTTTGTAACGACTGCTTGATTGGAATTTCCAAAAAAGGACATTAGTATTTTTTTTACAACCCAGAGAACAGTGCAGTGACACTTAATGTATATCAAATATAAACAGGGCCATTCCAGAAAATTTAGCTCAAATTTTAGTCATTTTTGGAAATGGTGTCTCAGATTAACTTGAGCTTTGACACATAGATAGCCCTCATAAATATGATATATGTACCATATATCGATTTTTTACATTTGGTGTATTTAACGAATTATGGCGGGTCAAAGATTGACTTTTTAAGCAAAAGTAAGAAAAATACATCACGTTTAAAGAGCTGTAACTTCTTAACCAATGACCCGATTTTCACAAATTTAGGCTCATATGAAAGCTGGGGTTCTTCTTTTAGAAACTATTTTTAAAATAACACAGTTTTTTTTACAAAAATGATGCAAAAATGCAAAAACATTTTTTCTTTTCGAATATTTAAAAAAACACATCTTCGATTTTTTTTTAAAAAATTCTGGTGAAAAATAACAATGTTTTGTATAACATATTCAAAATTCAGAGTGGGATCTCCATGGGATCAAAAACTATTCTGTTTTAAGTACGAGGTTCTCATATTTTTCCCTTAGAAAATTTTAATTTCTAATGTTTTGAATGTTTTTCAAAATTTTAATAGTATAATTTTCTTTGAAAATTTAAATTTTTATATTGAAGAAACATAAAATTTTAATTTTCTAAGGTAAAATTTAAGAACTTCGTACTAAAACCAGAATATTTTTTGATCCCATTGGGATCCCACTCTGAATTTTGGATATGTTGTACAAAACAGTATTGTTTATCACCAAACTTTTTTTTTAAAAAATCGAAGATGTGTTTTTTTAAATATTCGCAAAAAAAAATGTTTTTGAATTTTTGCAACACTTCTGAAAAAAACCGTATGCTTTTAAAAATATTTCCTAAAAGAAGAAGAATTAAGCTTTCATATGAGCCATTACTTGTGATAATCGGATTACTAGTTAAAAAGTTAGAGCACGTTAAACGTCATGTATTTGTCTGACTTTTGCTAAAAAAGTCGAACTTTGACCCGCGATAATTTGAAAACTACAGCAAATTTTGAAAATCCAAAAATGCAACATATCTCATATAAACGTGGATATCTATGAGCCAAATTCTCAGTGGCGTCCAAAGGCATGTTTCCGAACAGTGGGGCGAAAATTTTTGGAATTACCCAACAATGTTTGCAAAAGAAAAAATTTCATCACAAAAAAGGTCTAAATTTTTTAAGATCTACTTTTATTAGGGGTCATAAAAATCAAATTTGGTTAAAAAGAAGTAAAAAAAAAAAAATTTTATATGTTTTTATGGCTTTTTAAATTCAAGTAGCTAACTCCTTTTTGTTATATGACATTGCATGCAAACGATTACTGATCGATGTAACATCTTTTGTGAACATCTTTACCAATTCGTTAGTCAGGTAAAACCTAATATCAATTATCAATATCAAAAATTTATCACAGAAAAGGTCTAAATATTTTAAGATCTACTTTTATTATCTACTTTTATTGTATGTGACAAAAAAAAATTGTTTTATGTTTTTATGGCTTTTAAAATTCAAATAGCTAACTCCTTTTTATTATGTGACATTGCATGCAAACTATTACTGATCGATGTAACATCTTTTGTGAACATCTTTAGTCAGGTAAAACCCAATAATGTGATGGAAAGAAAATGTTTGAATTCATAATTAAAACAAACGAAAATAAGAATACAAAAAACCGAAACAAAACCGATACGAAAGTAGAAAAAATGAATTGGTATTGGTTTTTTTATTGGTATTGGTTTTGAAGAATAAAAGTATTGGTTTTTAATTGGTATTGGTAGTGGGGAATCGGTATTGGTTTTTTATCGGTATTGGTATCGCACAAATAAAGGTATTGGTTTTTAATTGGTATTGGTTTTCAATTTGAATTGGTATTAACGGGTATTGGTATCGAAAAGGTATTGGTACCCATCATTGCTATTTTCCCATATCTTTAAAAATAATATGCCAATTTCAATGAAATCTTTTTTGGCTTCAAGATTATCTTTTGTTTAGTCACAATTGTTAAACAAAATATTTTATTTTTTGCTTAAATTTTTCCTTGCGACTTTTGGAATTTTGAAATTATATTTTAGTCTACTTAAAAAAAAAAAATTGAAAATTCGAAAAAAATTCTTGCACATTTTTAACAATTTTAAAAAATACATAGCTCATGTTATAAAAACTCAAGAATCAGATGCTTGTAAAAACGTCTTTAAATCTAAATATATATAACATAATCATAAATTATCTTTTGTAGCCCCTTTGTTAATATACAATTGTTTTAAATTTAAGACAACAAATGAAACAACTCATAAAACACCAAAACAAAAAAGAATATTTTTATAAAAACTCAACCACATTTTACAAATGTCGCCACACCACAAACAAGAGGGTATAAAAAAATACACAACAGAAAAAAAAAATAAGAAAAACTGTTGCACTCATATTTTTCTTAACTTTCCATTAATTCTAATAAAGAAATTGTTTCAATTTTTCTTCTCAAACCACTTTGTTGACGATGTCTTTGGAAACATAATAAGCTCCATAACCTAACACCCCTCTCATATTGTGTTGGCTTTTTCTTAACATTTTCAATATGGTAAATTTTATTATGGTTTTTCCTGCCGCAGAAATTCTTGCGTATATCTTTTTTTTTTGCTTTTCGTGCCATATGACGACACATTAAATATCCGTCTTTTCCGCGGTTTATTTATATTTTTTATTTTGTGAGTAAGTGTGTGTGCACACTGAAAAAAAAAATGAATTCGTAGAAATATGTAGATAAAATGCTTGTGAGTTCAAGAAATTGTTGATAAAATCATTAAAATCCCCTTAGTTAGATATAGCACAGAACAAAATACAAACATTTATTATTAATATTGAAGAGGAGATCTACACGAAAAAAAACCTTGTAAAATTACAAGAAAAACTTGTAACTTTTTTTTAGGAGGTAGCAATCCCATTTGACAACAAATTCTAGTAATTTTAAAAGATTTTTACCAATAATTTTGTAATTTTACAAGGTTTTTACCAATAAAATTGCAAATTTACAAATTTTTTGACACGATAAAATTTACAAAGAGGTTTCGTAATTTTACTAGAGTTTTTTGCTACCTCCTACTTTACGAGAACTCCTAGTAATTTTACAAACTTTTTACCAATAATTTTGTAATTTTACAAGCTTTTTGCCAATCAAATTGTAAATTTACACTTTTTTGGTGCAATTAAAATTACAAGAAATTCTTGTGAATTTACTAGATTTTGTTTTGTAAAATTATCTTGGAAATTTGTAAAATTATAAAAAAAAATTGTAAAATTACAAAAAAAATTTTAAAATTTTACAAAACAAGGAAAACTGTCAAATATTGGTAAAATGGGTTTACAAGACTTTGCCTAGTACTTTGACAAAGTTTTTTTTTTTTTTGTGTAGCCCTTACGGCCGGAACTATAACCCTTATGGGACTTTTGTGTCAAGATCTATAAACTTTAATCAAACTCTGTTAAACATTCCTAATACCCACTTTACATTATTATACTTTCCCATTTTACAAGCGTTATTTCATCATGTTTGGGAAATATTTTGAAAACTTTTTGTGCCAGAAATCGTTCAATTAAAAGTGAACGATCTACATTGATCTACACCTCTACATCAAGTGCAGATTTAATGAAGTCATAGCCAGTATTACACCGTCCGATAGCCAATATTAAACATGAACCGGATGATATACCTTTCAAAGAAGAGATCAAATGAAGTCAAATTGCATTTACAATTTTCATTTCGTAATCATGTTTACTTTTAAAAAGGCTTAAAAGTTTTATACGATACATATTTTTTTAGTTTTTGTACTTGCCCTAGTATGACACTGGAAAATTAAAGAGGAGGAACTCCCCTGATTTTCCATTCTTTTATTTTGCCATATCAGGATAAAACGATGTGAATTAAGTTATTTTAAAACTGTATCAAAATATTTTGTTTAAAATTTTGAATGATATTGAAGGATACATTTTTTAAAGGACGTAACTTACCTCCCTTTTCCTGATATGTAAAAATAATAAAATAGAAAAGTTAGGGGAGATCCTACTCTTTCATTTGAAAATATTTTATAAAATTTAATTTTTTAAAACTTTGAAGTCCTTTTAAAAGGATACAGGATCGCGAAATCGTATATTATCCAGTTCGTGTTTAACTTTTTTAATTTTTGTCGGACGATGTTAGCAAAAGCTCATAACCAGTATTATCAAAAGCTTCCTCGAAATACAGACATATATCAGTCTATAAAATTTTTGATTGAAGCAACAAACAAGTTTATCAATATTACGAATAGGATTTTATAATGCTGTTCAAAATTTTGTATGAGATTTAATGTGTAGAAAATTTCTCTTTAAAAATTTTCTAAATATTTTAGAATCTGAGATGATACACACAAAAAAAAAACCTTGGCAAGTAGCTAGAAAAAGCCTCGCAATCCGATTTTACCAGTATTTAACTGTTTTCCTGTTTTTTTAACAAGTTTCCTAGGTAATTTTGCAAAAAAAAATCTACAAAATCACGAAATCCTTGTAAGTTTTATTGCCCTTGTAAAATTACGAACTTATTGGCAAAAAGCTTGTAAAGAATGCCAGCGAATTTTGTACTCTTGCCCAAAACATTAAATCATGATAATGTTTTGCGGAAGATTTGGGTGTACTCGCCAAAGCAAAGTTTTTTTTTTTAGAAAAAATAATGTTATATTACTTTGCTATTCCATGCAAAACGAATTGAAATATCAGTCGAGGACCCCATTAAAAAACCAAAAGAGCTGTACATTTTGAAGTGAGTGCAAAAATAAGTGCAAAAAAGTGTTTTTACATTTTGGAGAGTATAAAAGATTCGGCAGAATATTACACTCTCACTTGTTTTATGTACATTTGATAAACAAATGGAATTTTTTTTTGCGAAAAGCTTAGACTTGGTAAAAAAGTAGTTTTGGTAAAAAAAAATGATTTTTTTTTCACAAAAAAAAAATTTGTTAAAAAAATTTAATGAACCCAAAATGTTAGGTGAAAAAAAATGTTGATGAAAAAAAGTTTTTGATGAAAAGTAAAATTTTTTGATGTAAAAAAATTGATGAAAAAAAATATGGAAAAAAAAATTTTTGGTGAGCAAAAAAATTGATAATAAAAAATTTGATAAAAAAAAATTATGAAAAATATATGATAAAAAAAAAAATTATGGAAAAAAATTTCCCGGAAAATGGGTCCAAAGTTCCAACATGGACTGATTATATCTATATTTTGTCAAATCTTTAATAAGTGTAAAAAGCACTCACTAATCAAATTTGAGAGGAGTAGGCTTCTTTTTGTTGACAAGAAACCGCTTCAACTGAATATCGGACGAAATTTTCACATGGGACCTAAGTCAAAAAATGGTCCGATGATAATCAGATTTGATAACGTTATCAAAGTACGCGTTTAACATACACAAACTGAATATTAATTAAATATTTTCTATTTTCATGAAATTTGAGAGATTTATATGAAAATCGGGAAGGTGGTTTGTATGGGGGCTACAAGAAAAACTAGTCATTTTCTTTAAAATTCGGAATGGTGATTTGTGTAGACGAAACATGATTACCTTCCAAATTTCGAAAGGATACCTATTAAAATGCGGCTATTAGAGTCATTTGAGTCAAAACTAAAGAGGACCTTTGCATGGGGGCTAGGTCTAAATATGAACCGATGTTTTTCAATTTCAATAGGCTTCGTCCTTGGGCCAAAAGAGGCTTAAGTTTCAAGTTTTATCAATTGATTAAAATTGCGACCTGTATCGTGTTTAAACCGTTTACATGGACGGACGGACGTTCGGACAGACGGACGGACAGACGGACATCGCTAAATCGAATCAAAAAGTTATTCTAAGTCAATCGGTATACTTAAAAGTGGGTCTAGGACCAATATTTCGTGAGTTACAAACATCAGCACAAACTCAATATACTCTGTACTACAGTGTGGTGTAGGGTATAATAATGAAAAAAAAAGTTTGATGAAAAAAAAAAAAATTTATGAAAAAAAAAAATTTGATGAAAAAAAAAACAAAATGACGAAAAAAAAAATTATGGAAAAAAATCAAAAATTTGATGGAAAAAAAATTGATGAAGAAAAAAAAATTGATAAAAAAAAAACTTTATGAAAAAAAAAAAATTGATGAAAAAAAAAGTTTGATGAAATAAAAAATTGATGAAAAAAAAATTTTATGGAAAAAAAAATTTGATGGAAAAAAAAAACGGTTTTATTCACAAAGAGGTGAATTATTATCCAAGTCACAAACCCAGGTTATTAAAATTTTTGGTTTTAAGAAAATGAAAATAGTAATTCTTGTTTTCTTTTTTTTTTTTTCTTTTTTTTTTAAAAAAGAAGCAACACTCAGGCAATGCTGCCTGTCAATTACTAATGTAACCGTGAGCTTCTTTCGGAAAGGGGAAGAGAGATGAAAGATTTGAAAGATAGAAGGGCTTCAGTATGGCAACACTGCAATTGCGCGTGTTGATAATTTTGAGTACAGTTGCTGCATCGCCATCTGTTATTGATCTGGCGAATTATTTTTGAAGCTGTGTTTATAGCCATTATTTTATTATTTTACTTCGTTGACGTTTTTAGTTGACGTTTTTATCAACGAAGGAGAGTGCTGCGATAGATATAAGTCATAAATAGAAACTAATAAATATCTGAAAAAAATGTTGTTTTGCCTGAGCTGAGAATCGAACCCAGGCTTGCTGGCTAGTAGTCCAACGCGCTAACCACTAAGCCAAAACACCCTCAACCTCCTTTTTCGTTAATTGAATAGTTCATGCGAATAAAGACGAATAGACCATTTGTAGAATTTTACAGGGGACAATAAAAACGCAGGAAACGGTTAAAAAATAATATTTTTGTCAACTTTTTGGTATTAGTTTAAAGATTTAGGTCACATCTACCTATATACAAAATTTTAGTAAGGTATTCGAAAGAGAACTTGCCAAAAAATTGGACTTAAATTTTTGCTTAAATGGAAAAAGGGCGAATATCCAAAAAAATGTATTGAAATTTGAATAAAAATGTGTTATTTTGCAGCAGATTTTGACTACATTTTCATGAGACTTGCAAAACTTGACGAACTATGGTTGGTATTTGTTTGTAACACTTTAAGGACTTCAAGGATACACTTTTTAAGGATTGTCAGGACATGGAAAAATTTTTTTTTTTGTTAATTTTTTTTTAATATTCCTGCTATTTGATGCAGTAGTAATTCTTTATGACACTAAATACATTTTTAGGAATTATAATATTAACCCTTGACTGCATACTACGACGTATAATAAAAGGACATGAACATTTTTTTTTTTATTCCTGACATTGGATGCAGTATTAACACTAAATGTTTGTATGTGCTAAGATTGTTTTTTTTTTGTGTACAATTTCAAATTTTAGCTAATATCAATTTTAAACTCGCAGCTAAATAATTTTTATATAATATTTTGTTAAGGATGGATATTCGCCCTTTTTTCTTTCCACACTTTAAAGTCTTATAACTCAAGAACGGTAAAATTGTTTGCCAATATAATAAGTGTGGTTTGTTCTTCGTAATGTTCTTTTAACACATTGTTACTGAAAGTAAAACTTTTGCATGATTTTGTGTTGTATTTAATCAAAATTGTGCGATAGTTCACTCCCAATTTAAACAAAAATATAAAAATATACGAATTATTTCACATTCAAAGTCATTTTTTTAGCCTTAAAAGTCAAAATTTCCCCAAAATTTCTGCATAGGATTGTAGGGCTCTGCTAATAATATGCATTTATGCAAAAAAACGTGTTTGCGAAAAAGTGGTCTATTCGTCCTTATTCGCATGAACTATTCAATTGTTAGCTTATACAGTCAAACTGAGGTGGCGTACTGCAACTTTTTAAAAATTAGACACCAGCCTAAAAACATTATCGTGTTAAAAACGAAAATTCTTTGTAAGTTGTATTGCTTTCAAAAGCTGCAATTTTTCAGGAAGAAATTGTAAATTTACAAGTAAATCAATTAACAAAAAATGTTGAGTTTTGGAAAAATAAAAAAGTGCAAATTAGTTTTTTTTTTGATTAATTTTTATTAAAAATAAAAATTGTTTTATTCGACCTTTAAAATATTATATTTTGAGGATGTTTATTCTGGCTCGAGGTCATTATTTTCTTTACTAATTAAAACCATGATATTCTCATAGCATAATTTTCAAGAAAATTATTTTTTTGTTTTAAATTTATTTATGTTGGTCATTTTTGCAAGACTTAATCGACACGTGTTTCGGAATTTGTCAAATTCCATTGTCAAGATTATTTTTTATTTATTAATTATTTTTGCAAAGTTATAACTTTTATTGTAGAGTCCACTACATTTTAAGGTAAAATCAACACAAAAATTTTTTTTGTTTTTAACTATTTTTAACTACTAACTATTAACAACTACAAAAAACAGTAAGAACTGCTTTAAATTACATTTTTTTTTTACTGTAACTTAAATTGTCTGAATTTTTTATTAACAAAAAAACTTCTAAACGTCAAAAACGTTTAAAATTATTTAGAAATAATTCCTGCACATTCGTTTTTCTAAAAACTTCTAGAAAATTAAAGTTTTTTCATAGACTAAAAACAACTACATAAAACAACTGTTACTAAAATGTAGTAATTTTTTGTATTTGCTTTTTAAAACGACTACAAAAAACAGTTATTTGAGATTTTTCATACAAAAACACCTAAAATTGTAGTTAAAAACAACAACTACTACTTACTATACAAATGACAGTCATGCAATAGTTTTCTAAGTGTTTTACAAGATTTTTTTTTTGTGAATACGGATTTATAGTTTTTTTTTTTGTAGTGAAATTAAAACATTTACACTTTTTAAATCAAAAGTTCCATATACTTTTTTAATATATTGGCTTTTATGACCAATAATTTCTTAAAGTGTATAATGTGTGTTTGTTAGCAACACTGTTTGTCAAGTTGTTGGTTGGTTTTGTTTGTATGTTTAACAGTTTTTTACTTGTTGCTTTACTTTTAGACATAAACATCATCATCCATCCAAACCAAAACGAAACGAACCAAACCAACCATTCATTTTATCGATAAATTAAGTTTAAATAACATTTATACTTAAATTTATGTGAAAACTTTTTCTACTTCATTTTTTTATTTTCCTTTTCTTGGATGTTCGATGATACATTTGAGCCTTTTTTATATTTAAAAAAATGAAAATAAAGACTTATGTTGCCTGATTTTTCTTCCTTCCTTTCTATAGTTGTTATTTACCATACAAAAGTGAGGTTTAGTACTATTTTTTGTCGTGGTGTTTGTAACATTTCATTATTTAAAAAAACACATTTATAGCACATTAGCGCTTTAAAAACTTAAGAATAGTTCAGAAACAATTTAAACAAATCCTGCTTGTTTATCCGTTCTGTTTTTTTTGGTGGAGTTTTTTTTTGTTTGAAAAAAGATTAGGAGGAAAACAACCAACCCAAATTTAGCAGTTTCCAGTCTTAAAAGCATTCCCACTGCTCCAATGGTGTGTCGTAGAGGGATCTTTTGCAAGACCGACCCCCATTAATTTTTACGCCTAAAATTTTTTCAGAGCAATACTCTATCTCCAATTTCTAAGGTGGCTCTCATAAAAAATTATTTTTTTTTTTAACTGAATTTTTATTTAGTTCGGTTTGAGTCCATATTAATTATTTCTGAGAAATAATAATTGTTGTACAATGAGAAAATCTGAAAAAAATCAAGTGACAACACGAAAGCTGTCGACATCTCCACTTAGCCTGTGTTGTCACTTGATTTTTTTCAGATTTTCTCATTGTACAACAATTATTATTTCTCAGAAATAATTAATATGGACTCAAACCGAACTAAATAAAAATTCAGTTATAAAATATACAGTCCAACAATATATAAACACAATTAATACACAACTCATAAGGTACATTGCAATTTTGTAATATTTCTACGAATTAGAAATATGAAACAAACATTCAAACCTAACGGACATTTTTCAAGATTTGAAAAGTCCTACTAAGGGTTAACAATGGGAAAAATACAACTCTGTTAAAAGTTAAGATGGATTAAGGTTCTGCCAAATGAATACAACACGAATTAATGGTGAATACGGGTTATTCAACACAAAGAGGAGTAATTCCAATTGTTAATTTCTTCAAAAGTTTCATTTAAATGGCTAATTTTAATCTGACACACATTAAGTGTGTGGCAATCGAAGGAGTGCTGATGATGGAAGGGTGGCATCTTCCGAAAGCTGTCGACATCTCCACTTAGCCTGTGTTGTCACTTGATTTTTTTCAGATTTTCTCATTGTACAACAATTATTATTTCTCAGAAATAATTAATATGGACTCAAACCGAACTAAATAAAAATTCAGTTATAAAATATACAGTCCAACAATATATAAACACAATTAATACATTATTTTTTTTTTTAATTTGCTCGAACCGCTCTAAAAAATTGACTCTAAATACAAACATTTTCTCTGAACACACCTACCCTCTATTTATAACTCCTAAGGCGGTTTCCATGCATTTTTTTTATTTAATCAACTTCTACTGGTACAATGGTGCGTCTTAGAGGGGTCATAAGTAGGGTGACCATTTTTTTCTGAGCTTAAATCAGTACGCCTAAGTTTTTATGTTTTTTTTTTTCTATAAATAACTCTCTAAAATTTTTTTCTATGAGAAAGCATTGATGTTTTTTCAACACTCAAAAAAAAAAGTATTTTGAGTAAAAACAACTGTTAAAAACAACCGCAAAAACAACTGCAAAAAACAACTGTTAAAAAACAACTGCAAAAAACAACTGTTGTCGTTATTTTGCAGAAAATTTAGTTGACTTTAAACGACTTCATTTGAATGTTTTGATGGTTTCAGTGCAGAATATATAACAAAATTCCACAGGTTTTGAGAATAAGAAAATCCCTCAGATTTTGAAGACTTTTTCTGCAAGAAAACTTCACTGCTAATAAGCACGTGTTTTTTCAAAGGCCCTGATTTTCTGAGCGCTTTTTCAAATAAGCGCTGATGACATTACCTCATCTAAGATCACAGAATCATTTGGATTCATGCAATTAACATCATGTTTTTAAAAATATAAAAAATTCATCGGGCCATTGAAATTTTTGTTATAGAAAACCTCAAAGATTCTGTGCGCACTTTCAAATAAATTTAGGAAGATCAAAATGACCTCATGCTCAGATTAATTTTTGCGTTTTTATAAATTATCTCATTTTCAGACTAAAAATAAATTATAAAAAACAACTCTGACGACTTATATCATGGAAATTAAAATTTTTGTACAGAATTTTCGAATAAAATTATTTTTTATGTTAAAATGTTCAAAAATCAGTACAATCAATACATATTTTAAAAAATCAGTACAAATCAGTACAACGTTTTTTGATCAGTACACGTGATCAAAAATCAGTACATGTACTGATCAAATCAGTACGAATGGTCAGCCTAGTCATAAGTGAGTTCGATTCCGATTTTTAGGGCGGTTAGAGCGGTTGGAGCAAATTAAAAAAAATATAATAATTTTGTATGGGAGCTCCCATAGAAATTGGAAATAGAATATTAGCTTGTTCTGAAAAAAAAAAAAAAAAATAATAATGGGATGTGTCTATTGATCCCTCTGCAACGCACCATTGGAGCAGTAGGAATGATTTTAAGATTGAAAAATTACAATAAAATTTTTTATTCCACGATCCTTTTAAGCATAAAATTTAGGAAATCGACAGAAGCTTTCCACAAAAAAATTTTAAAAAATCATAAGGTATAAAAATGAGATTTAAATTTAAAAACTTTAAAATCGCATGCTAGAACACTTATAAGATTTTTTTTGGATTTTGTTTAAAGCACGTAAAAAAAAAAACAATTAAAAAAGTTATATTCTACCTTGCCGAATATATTGATACCCTCCAAAAAATTAAAAAAGTTTTTTGCAAGACAAAAAAAAAATTTTGGAAAAAAAATAGTCCACGAAAAAAAAAAATTTTGGTGAAAAAAAAATCGGCGATTTTTTTTTTGTAAAAAATAAGTTTGTACTTGTTCAAATATCAATTGATGTGCAATTCTGTTCACATGTGTCAACCAGCAGCCGAATAAAAACATTTTTTATTTTAAGGCTATGTTGAATGTACTAATTTAGATTTTTTGCTTCCTTCTATTTTATGAGATTTTCTACTTTAACTTACAAGCAACGATTATAATCTTGATAAATAATCTTGACAATGGAATCTGACAATTTCCGAACACGTGTCGATTAAGTCTTGCAAAAATGGCCAACATAAATAAATTAATTATTTATGCAATTAATATTACTCTTTCGCAACGTTAAATCAAGAAAATACAAGCAAATTACAAAATTGTTATGAAATTTAAAATTCAAATGCGATTTTCTCGAAAAAAACGAAGAACGTGTTTCTGATTTTTTTTGTGTGGATGGACAAACATCTAAACTTAAAAAAAAAAAAAAAATCAAAAAGAAAAAAAAAGTGGCATGTTTTTTAATAAATTGATATTTTAAAAAAATGGAAAATTTCAGAACAAGTTCTGGAAATTTAAAAAAAAAAAAAAAATCGATAGCCCATACAAAACTATATAAGAATGTAAATTTTTGAGATTGTGGTGCATTCCGTTTTAATGTGATAAATATTTAATCAAGGCAACTCGCCACAAATTTTACCATTTTTTCAATATTTGACCACGCCTCCTACGCCCAGTTTTTGAAAATTTGAAAAACCAAAAACGCAATTTTCTTAGTTCCATATAGGGCTATCCAAACAACCTATTTAGAAATTTACGGGTATCATGTTTTTCTGTAGCGGGACATTTGGTGTGGAATGCCTCATATGTATGAATGTAAGTTCCGTATGGACTCGTGAACGGCTGGAACGATCTTGATGAAATTTTCAGGGAATATTCAGAAAGCCTGAAGAGTAACACTGTGATTTTATGCCAGCAGGCGGAGGGGCGTGGCAAAATCGAATTTTTACATTGTACCACTAATGACATCCATATATAAATAAAAATCAATTGTCGTTCGTTGTTAACCGCATCAGTTGAGAACGGCTGGACCGATTTGGACAATTTTTTTTTTAAATGTTTGTCATAGTCCAACTTAGGTTTTTACGTAAAGAAAAATTGACCACGCCCACTTTTTTTGATTTATCTGAAATCGGAAAACGGCTGCACCGATTTGGGTAATTTTTTATTTAAATGTTTGTAGTAATCCAAATAAAGGTTTAAGTGAAAGAAAAATCGGCCACGCCCACTTTAACGCCCACTTTTTAAATTTATCTAAAATCTGACAATGGCTGGACTGATTTAAATAAATATTTTTTATATGAATTTTCATCATATTCACAATTTGGTTTTAACGAAAAAAGAAATTGACCACGCCCACTTTGGCTTATTTTTGTTAAAAATGTTCATCATAATTCAACTAAGGTTTTTACGGATAATAAAATTTCCGTGCCTACTTTCTATGTATCAAAAGAACCATAACGGCTAGACCGACTTGGTAATAGTCCACAAAAGATTTTGAAGGAAAGAAAAATTGTTGACGCCTACTTTTAAGCTCACTTTTCCCGATATATATATTTTAAATCATGGAATGGTAGGATCAGTTTGTGTTATTTTGTTTTTAATGTTCGTCATTGTCCAACTAAGGTTTTTCGGAAAAAAACTATTTTCTATTTTTAAGCCCACTTTTGAATGGATGGACCGAGTTGGTTAAATTCAAATAAGGTTTTTACGGTAAGAAAAGTTGTCCACCCACTCTTTTTGTCGATAAATATAAATTTTGCTCTATAGAAAAATAAAATATAGAATAATAAAATAAAAATCAAATGTAGTTCGTTGGTAATCGCATCACTTTAGAACTGAGCGATTTGGATAACATTTTTTTTTCAAATGTTCGTCTTATTTTAAATGTTCGTCTTTTTTTTTTTAAATGTTCGTCTTAAGTTTTTTCGAAAAAATTATTAATCACATATGGGGCAAAACGCGTCAAAGGTCCACACCAAAATACAAATGTTGTCCAGTTTAAGTATAATTTTGGTAAAATAGTAGGTTAATGATAGGTATTCTAAATTACAAATATAAAATTTTTTGATGAAATATTGGCGGAGTTACAGGGTTGGAAAGTTTTGATGTTTTTGAAAAGAATATATTTTGGTGAATTTTAATTAACACTTTGATGAAACAAAAATTATAATTTAAAAAACTAATTTTAAAGTATTTTTGATGGCCTTTAAAATGGCATTTGTGGTTTTTTTGAAAAAAATAAATTTGACCTTAAAATTCAAGGTCAAAATATTAAATTGTAATTATCTTATAAGGGTCGCACTTTTAGATTTTTTTAACTAACCCCACTAGAAAGGTTGAAATTTTTTTTAATTTCGGTTTTTTTTAAAAAAAATGGTATGTATGATACTTTATGAGAAATCAATTTTTTTACGAGTACATAACACCCAAACTGTACTGATTTCTTTATTTTTTATGCGTGCAACGTTTGTTGTGTGTGTTTACAACGCACACTTTATCTAAGCATTGATTTTTGTTGTTGTTATTATATGCAGATTAAAGCGATTTCAGTACAATTTGAATGTTATATACTCCTAAAAAATTGATTTCTCATAAAGTATCATACATACCATTTTTTTTTTAAAAACCGAAATTAAAAAAAATGTCAAGCTTTCTAATGGGCTTAGTGAAAAAAATTTAAAAGTGCGACCCTTATAAGATAATTACAATTTAATATTTTGACCTTGAATTTTAAGATCAAATTTATTTTTTTCAAAAAAACCACAAATGCCATTTTAAAGGCCATCAAAAATACTTTAAAATTAGTTTTTTAAATTATAATTTTTGTTTCATCAAAGTGTTAATTAAAATTCACCAAAATATATTCTTTTCAAAAACATCAAAACTTCCCAACCCTGTAACTCTGCCAATATTTCATCAAAAAATTTTATGTTTGTAATTTATACTACCTATCATTAACCTAATATTTTGCCAAAATTATACTTGAATCGGACAACATTTGTTTTTGGGTGTGGACCGTTGACGCGTTTTGCCTCATATATCTAAAATCGGAGAACGGCTGGATCGATTTGACTAAACTTTTTTTTTTTAAATGTTCGTCATAGTCCAACTTAGGTTTTAGCGGAAATAAAAATTTTTCACGCCCACTTTTATTTTGATATATCCAAAATAGGAGAACGGCAGGGCCGATTTGGCTATTAGTAGTATTTGTTGACGTTCGTGATAGTACAACTAAGGTTTTTACGGAAAGAAAAATTGTCCACTCCCACTTTTTTAAATACATCTAAAATCGGAGAGCGAGGTTGACAAAATTTTAACTTTTTCAATTTGCCTGACCTTTGACAACTAATTTATATGGATTTTAGTGTGCTGATTCCGAATCTGTTATCTAATCGTTTGCATCAGCTCGCGTTCGCGATCAAATCGCTATTAAAGAGTCGAAAAAGTGCGATTTTTACCAATTTTGCTTGGCTATATATTTCCAAAAATAATTTTAGAGGCTCAGTTTCAAACACGAACTTAACTATATTGGATGCCAGAATTCCAAACTGTTATTAGTTTTTTTCTGACAGCTTTAGTTTTCGAGTTATTAAAAAAGGCATAAATATTCAGACAAAATTAAAGAGGTCATAAATTTAAAAATTTTATTTTAGCGATATCTCAAAAACTAAAGATGACTCAACAAAAGTAAGAGCATTTTTGGAATCAGCATATCCAACATACCTAAAATCGTCATTCACTTTTTGGATATGAACCGATTATTATGAAAGTGAGGTAAGTCCACATGGTTTCAAAACGAGATATTGAAGGGTTTGCGTTTTTAAGTCTTTAAAAATCTGGGTACTTTATATTGATTAAATTTTAATCTAGGTGTTATCTCAGGTACCTAAATTTACTTATTGAGTATTATTTTGTTAAGATTTAATTAAACCCGCCATTTCTCACTATATAAAAGGGACCTATTTTTTAAATTAACTTTTTATAGCTTTTAAAAATTAAATTTTTATAGCTGATAAGGTATATCGGTAGTGTTTTAACACTTAAATCGCCCTATAGTTTGATCATAAACTAAATTTGTTACAGAACTTTGAGATGAGCTAAAAAAATTTTACTAGTAAACGATTTATCAAAAATGTTAATTTTGAAAGTGAGGCTAGTCCACACAAAATTTTTTTGTAGTGTTAAAAATAACCTAATAATCGCTGATAGAGTAAAACATTGATGATTTTTATTCTTTAATAACTCCATAATTTAATCCTTAACTAACTTTAATACAAAATTCTGAGATGTTCTGAACAAAATTTTACTAGTAAACGATTTATGAAAAATGTTAATTTTGAAAGTGGTGTTAGTCCACATTTTTTTTGTAGTGTTAAAAACAACCTTATAATCGCTGATAGAGTAAAACATTGATGATTTTTATTCTTAAATAACTCCATAATTTAATCCTAAACTAACTTTGTTACAGAATTCAGAGATGAGCTAAACAAAATTTTACTAGTTAACGATTTATCAAAAACATTAATTTTGAAAGTGGTGTTAGTCCACATTTTTGTTGTAATGTATAAAATAACCTTTATATCTCTGACAAAGAATATCCGTAGCGTTTTTAACTCTAAAATAGCACTATTGCTTAGTCCTAAACTAATTTTGTTACAGAATTGTAAGATGAACTAAAAAAAATTTTACTAGTAAACGATTTATCAAAAATGTTAATTTTGAAAGTGAGGCTAGTCCACAGAAAATATTTTTGTAGTGTTAAAAATAACCTAATAATCGCTGAAAGAGTAAAACATTGATGATTTTTATTCTTTAATAACTCCATAATTTAATCCTTAACTAACTTTAATACAAAATTCTGAGATGTTCTAAACAAAATTTTACTAGTTAACGATTTATCAAAAACATTAATTTTGAAAGTGGTGTTAGTCCACATTTTTTTTGTAATGTATAAAATAACCTTTATATCTCTGACAAAGAAAATCCTTAGCGTTTTTAACTCTAAAATAGCCCTATTGCTTAGTCCTAAACTAATTTTGTTACAGAATTGTAAGATGAGCTAAAAAAAATTTTACTAGTAATCGATTTATCAAAAATGTTAATTTTGAAAGTGAGGCTAGTCCACACAAAATTTTTTTGTAGTGTTAAAAATAACCTAATAATCGCTGATAGAGTAAAACATTGATGATTTTTATTCTTTAATAACTCCATAATTTAATCCTTAACTAACTTTAATACAAAATTCTGAGATGTTCTAAACAAAATTTTACTAGTAAACGATTTATGAAAAATGTTAATTTTGAAAGTGGTGTTAGTCCACATTTTTTTTGTAGTGTTAAAAATAACCTTATAATCGCTGATAGAGTAAAACTTTGATGATTTTTATTCTTAAATAACTCCATAATTTAATCCTAAACTAACTTTGGTACAGAATTCTGAGATGAGCTAAACAAAATTTTACTAGTTAACGATTTATGAAAAATGTTAATTTTGAAAGTGATGTTAGTCCACATTTTTTTTGTAGTGTTAAAAATAACCTTATAATCGCTGATAGAGTAAAACATTGATGATTTTTATTCTTAAATAACTCCATAATTTAATCATAAACTAACTTTTGTACAGAATTCTGAGATGAGCTAAACAAAATTTTACTAGTTAACGATTTATCAAAAACATTAATTTTGAAAGTGGTGTTAGTCCACATTTTTTTTGTAATGCATAAAATAACCTTTATATCTCTGATAAAGAATATCCGTAGAGTTTTTAACTCTAAAATAGCCCTATTGCCTTGTCCTCTACTAATTTTGTTAAAGAATTGTAAGATGAGATAAAAAAAATTATACTAGTAAACGATTTATCAAAAATGTTAATTTTGAAAGTGAGGCTAGTCCACACAAAATTTTTTTGTAGTATTAAAAATAACCTAATTATCGCTGATAGAGTAAAACATTCTTAAATAACTCCATAATTTAGTCCTAAACTAACTTTAATACAAAATTCTGAGATGTTCTGAACAAAATTTTACTAGTAAACGATTTATGAAAAATGTTAATTTTGAAAGTGGTGTTAGTCCACATTTTTTTTGTAGTGTTAAAAATAACCTTATAATCGCTGATAGAGTAAAACATTGATGATTTTTATTCTTAAATAACTCCATAATTTAATCCTAAACTAACTTTGGTACAGAATTCTGAAATGAGCTAAACAAAATTTTACTAGTTAACGATTTATCAAAAATGTTAATTTTGAAAGTGGTGTTAGTCCACATTTTTTTTGTAATGTATAAAATAACCTTTATATCTCTGACAAAGAATATCCTTAGCGTTTTTAACTCTAAAATAGCCCTATTGCTTAGTCCTAAACTAATTTTGTTACAGAATTGTAAGATGAGCTAAAAAAAATTTTACTAGTAAACGATTTATCAAAAATGTTAATTTTGAAAGTGATGCTAGTCCACACAAAATTTTTTTGTAGTGTTAAAAATAACCTAATAATCGCTGATAGAGTAAAACTAGTGAAATTTTGGTTATCCTATCTCACAATTCTTTATTCAAATCAGTTAAGGATTAAACTACACATTTATTTAAGAGTAGAAATCACCAAGAATTTACTCTATCAGCATTTACTTTGTTATTTTTAACACCAACAAAAAATTGGGAACTAACACAAAATTAAAGTGTTTGATAATTCATTTACTAGTAAAAGTTTGTTCAGCTCATCTTAAAAAACTTTAAAAAAAAAGTTAAGCGGATTTAACTATAGGGCTATTTAAGAGTAAAAAACACTAAGGATATTCTTTATCACCGATAAAAAGACTACTTTACGCACCACTTTCAAAATTAATGTTTTTGATAATTCGTTAACTAGTAAAATTTTGTCCAGCTCATCTCAAAATTGTGTAACAAAATAAATTTAGGATAAAGATATAGGACTATATGCGAGTAAAAAAATCTACAGATATTCTTTATTACCGATAAAAATTTTATTTTTAAAACTTAAAAAAAATTGTGGACTAACACCCCTTTCAAAATTAATGTTTTTGTTAATTCTTTAACTAGCTTAATTTTGTTGGTTTCATCTTAGAATTCTGTAACAAACTTATTGTTAGTTAAAGCTTAAATTATAGAGTTATACAAAAGCAAAAATCATCTAAATTTTACTTTATTAGAGATTTTTAGGTTATTTTACTACAAAACACTACACTACAAAAAATGTGGACTAGCCTCACTTTCAAAATTAACGGTTTTGAAAATTCGTTAACTACACCATTTACAGATGTAATTCGAAAAAGATCAATTGTAATTCGAAGATTCTATTTGTAATTCGAAGATTCCATTTGTAATTCGAAGATTCCATTTGTAATTCGAAGATTCCATTTGTAATTCGAATACTCCAATTGTAATTCGAAGATTCCATTTGTAATTCGAAGATTCCAATTGTAATTCGAAAAAGATCAATTGTAATTCGAAAAAGATCAATTGTAATTCGTAAAAGATCAATTGTAATTCGTAAAAGATCAATTGTAATTCGTAAAAGATCAATTGTAATTCGAAAAAGATCAATTGTAATTCGTAAAAGATCAATTGTAATTCGTAAAAGATCAATTGTAATTCGAAGATTCCAATTGTAATTCGTAAAAGATCAATTGTATTTCGAAAAAGATCAATTGTAATTCGAAGATTCCAATTGTAATTCGTAAAAGATCAATTGTAATTCGAAAAAGATCAATTGTAATTCGAAAAAGATCAATTGTAATTCGTAAAAGATCAATTGTAATTCGTAAAAGATCAATTGTAATTCGAAAAAGATCAATTGTAATTCGTAAAAGATCAATTGTAATTCGAAAAAGATCAATTGTAATTCGAAAAAGATCAATTGTAATTCGTAAAAGATCAATTGTAATTCGAAAAAGATCAATTGTAATTCGAAAAAGATCAATTGTAATTCGAAAAAGATCAATTGTAATTCGTAAAAGATCAATTGAAATTCGTAAAAGATCAATTGTAATTCGAAAAAGAACAATTGTAATTCGAAAAAGATCAATTGTAATTCGAAAAAGATCAATTGTAATTCGTAAAAGATCAATTGTAATTCGTAAAAGATCAATTGTAATTCGAAAAAGATCAATTGTAATTCGAAAAAGATCAATTGTAATTCGTAAAAGATCAATTGTAATTCGTAAAAGATCAATTGTAATTCGAAGATTCCATTTGTAATTCGAAGATTCCATTTGTAATTCGAAGATTCCAATTGTAATTCGAAAAGCAACGAGTATAAAATCGTTTCTTACGCCTTTAAAAGCATTGTTTTTTTGTTGATTTACTCGTTGGTTTTCGAATTACAATTGGAATCTTCGAATTACAAATGGAATTTTCGAATTACAAATGGAATCTTCGAATTACAATTGATCTTTTACGAATTACAATTGATCTTTTACGAATTACAATTGATCTTTTTCGAATTACAATTGATCTTTTTCGAATTACAATTGATCTTTTTCGAATTACAATTGATCTTTTACGAATTACAATTGATCTTTTACGAATTACAATTGATCTTTTTCGATTTACAATTGATCTTTTTCGAATTACAATTGATCTTTTTCGAATTACAATTGATCTTTTACGAATTACAATTGATCTTTTTCGAATTACAATTGATCTTTTTCGAATTACAATTGGTCTTTTTCGAATTACAATTGATCTTTTACGAATTACAATTGATGTTTTTCGAATTACAATTGATCTTTTTCGAATTACAATTGATCTTTTACGAATTACAATTGATCTTTTTCGAATTACAATTGATCTTTTTCGAATTACAATTGATCTTTTACGAATTACAATTGATCTTTTTCGAATTACAATTGATCTTTTTCGAATTACAATTGATCTTTTACGAATTACAATTGGAATCTTCGAATTACAATTGATCTTTTTCGAATTACAATTGATCTTTTACGAATTACAATTGGAATCTTCGAATTACAATTGAGCTTTTACGAATTACAATTGATCTTTTACGAATTACAATTGATCTTTTTCGAATTACAATTGATCTTTTACGAATTACAATTGATCTTTTACGAATTACAATTGATCTTTTACGAATTACAATTGATCTTTTACGAATTACAATTGATCTTTTTCGAATTACAATTGGAATCTTCGAATTACAAATGGAATCTTCGAATTACAATTGGAGTATTCGAATTACAAATGGAATCTTCGAATTACAAATGGAATCTTCGAATTACAAATGGAATCTTCGAATTACAAATAGAATCTTTGAATTACAATTGATCTTTTTCGAATTACATCTGTAAATGGTGTAGTAAAATTTTGTTTAGATTATCTAACAATTATGTAACAAAATTGGTTTAGCATTAAACTATAGCACTTTTTAATAGCTAAAAACACTACGGATATACTTTATCCGCGATAAAAAGGTTATTTTATGCATTACAAAAAAATTGTGGACTAGCCTCACTTTCAAAATTAACATTTTTGATAAATCGTTTACTAGTAAAATTTTGTTCAGAACATCTCAGAATTCTGAAACAAAGTAAGTTTAGGATTAAATTATGGAGTTATTTAAGAATAAAAATCAACAATGTTTTACTCTTTCAGCGATTATTAGGTTATTTTTAGCACTACAAAAATTTTGTGTGGACTAGCCTCACTTTCAAAATTAACATTTTTGATAAATCGTTTACCAGTAAAACTTTGTTTAGCTCATCTCACAATTCCGTAGCAAGGATAGTTAAAGTTTAAATTATAGGACTATTTAAGAATTAAATCACTACGTATATACTATATCAGCGATAAAAATATTATTTTATGCACTACAAGAAAATTGTGGACTAACCCCACTTTCAAAATTAATGTTTTTGATAAATCGTTAACTAATAAAATTTTGTTTAGCTCATCTCAGAATTCTGTACCAAAGTTAGTTTAGGATTAAATTATGGAGTTATTTAAGAATAAAAATCATCAATGTTTTACTCTATCAGCGATTATAAGGTTATTTTTAACACTACAAAAAAAAATGTGGACTAACACCACTTTCAAAATTAACATTTTTCATAAATCGTTTACTAGTAAAATTTTGTTCAGAACATCTCAGAATTTTGTATTAAAGTTAGTTAAGGATTAAATTATGGAGTTATTAAAGAATAAAAATCATCAATGTTTTACTCTATCAGCGATTATTAGGTTATTTTTAACACTACAAAAAAATTTTGTGTGGACTAGCCTCACTTTCAAAATTAACATTTTTGATAAATCGATTACTAGTAAAATTTTTTTTAGCTCATCTTACAATTCTGTAACAAAATTAGTTTAGGACTAAGCAATAGGGCTATTTTAGAGTTAAAAACGCTAAGGATTTTCTTTGTCAGAGATATAAAGGTTATTTTATACATTACAAAAAAAATGTGGACTAACACCACTTTCAAAATTAACATTTTTGATAAATCGTTAACTAGTAAAATTTTGTTTAGCTCATCTCAGAATTCTGTACCAAAGTTAGTTTAGGATTAAATTATGGAGTTATTTAAGAATAAAAATCATCAATGTTTTACTCTATCAGCGATTATAAGGTTATTTTTAACACTACAAAAAAAATGTGGACTAACACCACTTTCAAAATTAACATTTTTCATAAATCGTTTACTAGTAAAATTTTGTTCAGAACATCTCAGAATTTTGTATTAAAGTTAGTTTAGGATTAAATTATGGAGTTATTTAAGAATAAAAATCATCAATGTTTTACTCTATCAGCGATAATTAGGTTATTTTTAATACTACAAAAAAATTTTGTGTGGACTAGCCTCACTTTCAAAATTAACATTTTTGATAAATCGTTTACTAGTATAATTTTTTTTATCTCATCTTACAATTCTTTAACAAAATTAGTAGAGGACAAGGCAATAGGGCTATTTTAGAGTTAAAAACTCTACGGATATTCTTTATCAGAGATATAAAGGTTATTTTATGCATTACAAAAAAAATGTGGACTAACACCACTTTCAAAATTAATGTTTTTGATAAATCGTTAACTAGTAAAATTTTGTTTAGCTCATCTCAGAATTCTGTACAAAAGTTAGTTTAGGATTAAATTATGGAGTTATTTAAGAATAAAAATCATCAATGTTTTACTCTATCAGCGATTATAAGGTTATTTTTAACACTACAAAAAAAATGTGGACTAACACCACTTTCAAAATTAACATTTTTCATAAATCGTTAACTAGTAAAATTTTGTTTAGCTCATCTCAGAATTCTGTACCAAAGTTAGTTTAGGATTAAATTATGGAGTTATTTAAGAATAAAAATCATCAAAGTTTTACTCTATCAGCGATTATAAGGTTATTTTTAACACTACAAAAAAAAATGTGGACTAACACCACTTTCAAAATTAACATTTTTCATAAATCGTTTACTAGTAAAATTTTGTTCAGAACATCTCAGAATTTTGTATTAAAGTTAGTTAAGGATTAAATTATGGAGTTATTAAAGAATAAAAATCATCAATGTTTTACTCTTTCAGCGATTATTAGGTTATTTTTAACACTACAAAAATATTTTGTGTGGACTAGCCTCACTTTCAAAATTAACATTTTTGATAAATCGTTTACTAGTAAAATTTTTTTTAGCTCATCTTACAATTCTTTAACAAAATTAGTAGAGGACAAGGCAATAGGGCTATTTTAGAGTTAAAAACTCTACGGATATTCTTTATCAGAGATATAAAGGTTATTTTATGCATTACAAAAAAAATGTGGACTAACACCACTTTCAAAATTAATCTTTTTGATAAATCGTTAACTAGTAAAATTTTGTTCAGCTCATCTCAGAATTCTGAAGAAAAGTAGTTAAGGATTTAACTATAGAGTTATTTAATAGTAAAAAACACCAAAGTGTTATTCATTCAGCAATTATTTGGTTATTTTTAACGCTACAAAAAAATTGTGGACTAACCTCACTTTCAAAATTAACGTTTTTGAGAAATCGTTAACTAGCAAAACTTCTCTCATAAAATTCTCAGACGTTTTTAAAGTTTTCTTTGAACTTTTTTTTTTAATCGAAAGATACCATTAAACTGTATCCAAATCTATCGTTAACTAAGTTTTTTTGAAAATGTGACTTACCCCACTATCATAATAAATGGTTTATATAAGACTAGTGTTGGTAAATATAGACTCACAAACATGTCAAAAATAGCCTATTTTCAAAGTTTCCTTAGGTTATATCTCGAAAACTAGAGCTGATCCAAAAAAAACGGTAGCCAGATTTGAAATCAGCGTACCCCTTTTACCCAAAATTAGCTATCAGAACTCGGGCAAAAAAAAGTGTTGCCCTGTGTTATTATAGTCCAAGCAAGGATTTTACGGAAATAATTATTGTACTCCCCCACATTTTTCAGTGTCCTTAAAATTTGCAACACTTGAGAACTTTTTTCAAAATATGTCGACTACTTATGACCGGACCGATTTTTTATGTTAATTATAGTTCTAATTAGGTTTTTAAGGAAATATAAATGAAAAAAGTTTCCCAATAAAATGGAAAATTCGGGAAAACTATAAAGGTTTATTTGAAATCAAAACAATAGCTCACGATAAGAACGAAGTATATGCGTAATTTTTTTTTTGTAGTGTTCGTAATGATACTAAAGAAATTTTAAATTTGTACAGTTTGCAAAGTCGAAGGCATGGCATTTTTTTTTTTATTTCCTAAAAAATAATTTGAAGATGATTATTTGCCTAATCAGGTCTTTAAAACCACGCCCACAATTTTTTCTAAGCCAAGAAATTCATAACATTTTTTGTAGGGCGATATATTTGAAGCGAGTCAACATATAACACTGATCTTATATTTGGGCCAGAAACGCGGACCGGGCCAGCTAGTCTATATATAAAAAACGGATGGATCGATTTTTTTTTTTTTAAAGAAACAACACTCAGGCAATGCTGCCTATCAATTACTAATGTAACCGTGATGTTTCTTTCGGAAAGGGGATAGAAGAGAGATGAAAGATTTGAAAGATAGAAGGGCTTCAGTATGGCAACACCGTAATTGCGCGTGTTAATAAATTTGAGTACAGTTGTTGCATCGCCATCTGTTATTAATCTGGCGAATTATTTTTGAAGCTGTGTTTAATAGCCATTATTTTATTATTTTACTTCGTTGACGTTTAAGTGCTATTTATCAACGAAGGAGGGTGCTGCGATAAATATTAGTTATAAATAGAAACTAATAAATATCTAAAAAAATGTTGTTCTGCCTGAGACGGGAATCGAACCCAGGCTTGCTGGCTAGTAGTCCAACGCGCTAACCACTAAGCCACTAACCGAGCGCTAACTATTGGCTAAATTAGAGCGTGATTGGACAAAAGGGCGTAAGATGCCACTCACCTTTGTATTGCCACTCACCTTTGTATCTGATAACTCCGCAATAACGCAAAAACTGCTGATCCGATTTTAATTAATTTTTCAACACTGATAGTGCTAACCGAGTGTATAACAATAGGCCATATTATACTACGATTGGAAAAGGGGGCATAAAATTTCACACCCCTTTGTATTGTATCGGACGTTGTCTGCCTGTTTCACAATCACGCGAAAATAGCTTAACGGATTCTGTTGACGTTTTCACTACAGATTCTGTTAAGCAAGGGCGAATCATATGTAGGACATATAAGATCATAATTGAAAAATGGGGCGACAATTGCCACGCCTGTTTGTGCTATACTAAACGTTATGTATGCCTGTTTCGCAATCTCGCAAAAACGGCTAAAGCGATTTCGTTAAGATTTTTACTACTGATAGTACTTACTGAGCCGTAACTATAGGAGTGAAAAGGGGCGAAAAACGTCGCACCCCTTTTAATTAAATAAAAATATATTTCATCCACTTCCGCAATCAAGCAAAAACGGCTAAACAGATTCCAGTGAAATTTGCTGCACAGATAGTGCTAAACGAGGGTGGAACTATAGGACCACGATTTGACAAGACCACGATTTCACAAAGAGCTGTAAATGTCCACGCCCTTCTGTGTTATACCGAACGCTATGTGTGTCTGTTTTCCAATCACGCAAAAACGCCTAAGACGAATTTGTCACTACTGATAGTACTAACCAAGCGATAACTATAGGTCATATAAGTGCGCGATTCGGCAAAGGGGTATAAAAGGCGACTTCTTTTTTTTAACTAAATTAAAAGTTATTTCTTCTGCAATCACACAAAAACGACTAAACCGATTTCAATGAAATTAGAAGAACAAATAGTTCTGACCGAGGACGCATCTTGGAACTTTATGCTATATTTAATCCCGATTCGATAAAGATGCGTAAAATGACACATTTTGAAATCACAAAAAAAGGCTGAACCTATTTTGTAGAGATTTCTCTATAGATAGTGATAACTACCCAGCAAAAAATATACGAAGTGGTTCAAAAAGAATTAGTGGTTTCACTACATATAAAGTAGCGATAGGTGCCGAACTTCATATTCCGTAGGAAATACTTTTAAAATCACTTCCAAAAATGCTACAAAATAACAATAAAAACATATTTCACCAGTTCTTTGCTTAATGATTTTGAAGTGCCTTTTTCATATGTTCTTAGGAATCAAATCACCACAACATATGAACTTCTTTTTCAACTGAAACAATTAGAATGAGGGTAATACACGAAGTATGGAATTTTTTTTACGTCCAGCTTCAAATAGATTTAGGTTTTGCAAAAATGGTGACAAAATTTGGTAGTGGCATTTTATTTCTCTTTATTTAGAGCTTAAAAAATCGAAAAGACGAAAATCGATTATTGATAATTTTTTAAATTTCATATCTTATATCAAAAAAAGTTGGTCCTAAATTAAATAAATACATTTACGAACTAAGAGCCCAGTCACAATTGGCACCACCGACGACGAACCACTGCAAAAGAGAGAGCGACACATTAAAATTAAGCGACAGACGACCGGACACATTTTATAAAGAAAACGACGCTCATATCAGTCACACATCTATTTTTTTTCTTTTGTTATCCTATAAAACCAGGTATACAACGTTCCTTGTGTGCATCACACACACAATATATTAACTCCAATTGGAAAAATTAGCATATTTTGTTGAACATATGGCAACGCTACTTGATACAAATTTGAGAAAAATGAGAGGGTGGTGAGAGAGCACTACAAAAATAGAATAGAATCTATTCTGGCGGCAGTGTGGTCGACCACAAAGCGATTTTTTGCTTTTCATACAAAATGTATGAAAACATTTTGTGGTTACTGAATGTGGTGCTAATTGTGACTCGGCTCTATAGCGGATGTTACAGATTGTTTAAGCTTTTTAGAAAATTGAGGTATAGGCTTGTGGTCAAAACAAACTTGTGAATCAATTCGCCGTGAATTTTTATAGTTTTGTGATCTCTTTAATTACTCCTTTTTTAATTCGAAGTATAGTATATACGTTAGATTATCAATAAAATTAATTTTTCTATCACGTAAGGTTTTTAAGATATTCGCGTTTTAATATTGAAATATTTGGGTCTCCTCTGTAACGTATTCTTAAGTTGCTCAAAACAATAGAACTCGATTTAGTAAAAATAAGGCATCTTTATTCCAAATCTGACATCCAAATTTTTCTATCGCGTACTGTTTTTGAAATATTGGCGTTTGAAAAACTCAAACTCTACTGTTACGCACTTATATTCTTTATAAATCACACTAAAATTTTCAAACGCGAATATCTCAAAAACAGAACATGCTTGAAAATTGCGGATTGCAGTTTTAGAATCAGGAGGTCCATTTTATATGAAATCAAGTCCTATTTCGTGGAAGCAACGTAAGAATACCTAACAGTGGACCCCGAAAAGTGATTTGTTTACTTTTTAACAGCGAATATCTCAAAAACGGTACGTGCTAGAAAAATTTGGACGGTAGATTTGGAAGCAGGAAACAAAAATCTTTACGGACCAGTTAGAAATTTCACTGGAAGGTTTTTGCTGTCGAACTGTGTTGTAAATATTGTAAATATTACAAAAAATACTCTCTCAATCAATCTTTCAAAAAAAAGTGAAAAAAGAACTTCTAATTTAGAAGTTCTAAATCACCAAATAAAAATGACATAATCACACCCAAAATGCCAAGAAATATGTACTTCTAAAGAAGTGATGAAAAAAGTGCTTCCAAAAGGTCAAGTTATATTAAAATCCGGATCACTACTTCAGAAGTTGTGATAAAAACACTAGTGATATATGTTATACTTAAGTGTCAATATTTCGCCACTGAAAAGTGGCTATAAAAAGAACATACTTTGTGTGTCACGCCCATATTAAATTCATCAATGTTTCAGTTGAAGAAGAAGTACATCTGGTTCATAAGTTGTGGTGAATTTTGTAGTGAATGGTAAGCTCTTTTTTTGCTGGGTAGGGATGAGATTTCCATGCACTAAAAAATCGAAAATATGCGCTTAAAATATGCGCTAAAAAATTCAAAATATGCACTAAAAAACCGAAAAATATACACTAAAAAATAAAATGTGTGCAATGAAAATCTTGTTTTTATAGGAAAAACTTCTTAAAAAGTATAAAATAACGCCTTGTTTAAATAGTACCATTTTAAACTTTATATAAGAATTTTTTTTTAGAAATTAGGAATATCTATAAAAAAAATTAAAAAGAAAAAAAAAATTTTTTTTCTTATTTTTAAAATAAAATTTTAAAATTTAAAATAGTTTTTGAAACAAATAAATTTCAATATGTGTTTTTGCTAATTTAAGCCAAAATATGCACTAAAAGTTGGAAATATGCACAAAATATGCATTTAAAACTAAAATATGCAAAAATATGCATTTTCACCAGAATATGCAAAAATATGCGAAAACAAATCGATGCCATTTTAACGTAAATTTCTTGATTCGAAAAGATAATTGGTCCATATCGTTTTTAGACTATCGACAAAAAACATGCATTTGCATGGAAATCTCATCCCTAGTGATAACCGAAGTTGGAACTAAAGGCTTCTATCTGGACCCGGTCGCTTTATTTTTGTCCGACATTGTATATTTAAATTGAGATGCAATAAAAACCAGATGTTTTCCTAGGGCCAGCAACGCGGACCGAGTCCAGCTAGTTTTTAAATATAAAGCGTTTTCAAATAAGTACGGGTAGATTTTGAAATGGAACAAAAGAAGTTGCGTGCGAGATATTAACAAAATTCTTTTGCAGTATTTTTCAGTCACCCAAGCAAAACTTTGGTAATTATTTGTAACATTATTTTAGGTTGTCTTACCAAAAATTTGTTCACCAACATATTATTTCAAAGTAAAAAATAATGTTTTACTAATAACTTGATACCTAATGCATGATTATTGCAAAAAAAATATTTCATAATTATTTCAAGACATTAAATCATGGAAGACTTATATTTGGTTACATTATGTAGGGCATTAAAAATTCGACCATGGCTTTTTTAAGTTTATATTTTCCTTTTGTTATTAATAAAAATATATATCTTTCTTTTTCTTGTATAAAGTAAACAATAAATAACTTTGAATACGGCGGATCATATTTCATAACAAAATATTTAGTTTTAACTTTACACTTTCATTATGATGATGATGTGGTTCTGCTAAAATTTGCATTTATATTAAATTTATTATACAAGAGCGTTCTCACAATGACTGACTATGCAAGTACAGCATTGGCAGAAAAAAATCTAGCTAAAAATAATAGAAGATATTATATTAAGGTTAATTTACAGCACACAAAAACTCTTTAAAATAATTACATTGAATGTTTCATTGTTTTAAAAAGATTGTTAGAACAATTAAAGAGTTTTAAATTCTTACTGCCAAAGAATGGTCCGCCCAACTCCATTTCTGCTTAAAAAAATATTTAAAACAAATTTTGAAGAAAGTATTATTAGGTATTTATTGGTGAAACTCCTTTAAATAAAATCCACACAATCTTGAATTAATATAAGAATTTGTAATGACAAAAAAATTAAAAAAAAATATTTTAGCAAATGTTTTTTTTTATTGAAAACTGTCACTGTTGCATTTCTTTTATAGAATTTTCCCTTAAAGTAAATTTTGGTGATTTATAAAAAATAAGTCCTAACTTTTTGTCACCTTACTGTATAAGTGTTTGTATGTATCAGTGAGTGAATGAATAAGAGTATTATAGTCATTTATTTATTATGATGTGTCGATTGAAAAACAAGTGTGTTGTTAAATTTCCAATGCTGCAAAGCCCCAAAAAAAGTAATAAATTGCATATTGTCGAATAAGAAATAAAAAAACTCACAATCAAAAAAAAGTTTGTCTGTTTTTGAAATGATAATATTTTAAAATAAATCTGTCAGTAATATTAATAGGCAAAAAATTATGCTGATTTAAGAATATTTAATAAAACAATTGATTTATAAAATAATTGTGTGAAGGGAGAGAATCAGCAGTACAACTATATTAAAAATAAATTCCCTGTCAATCAGCAGAAAAATCTGCCGAAAATACACCCATTTTGAGCCACAATTGAATTTATGATGAAATAAAGAACAATAATAATAATAATAATAATAATAATAATAATAATAATAATAATAATAATAATAATAATAATAATAATAATAATAATAATAATAATAATAATAATAATAATAATAATAATAATAATAATAATAATTGTCTAAATTTGTATTTAGACCTTACTACAAAGTCATGTTATTCTAAATTATAGATTTGGATTACATTAAATTACAGAGTTAAAACAATACTGAATTATAGAATTAGAACAATATTGAATTATACTGTGAACACTCCTATTGTATTATATGATTTAAGGCAATTTTACTTAACGAAATGTCAAAATACCCCCTATTATGAGGTTAGTTGGTACTCCTCTTAAGTAAAAACCGACACTTGGATTTATAACTTCATTTGGTGAGCATCAATAAACGGAAGAATTTGAATTCCCCACTTCCCTAATCATTTCTTTGTTTCAATTTCTTTTATGGTTGGTTACTGGATTATACTCAGTGGAATATATTTCTAAAAGGTAAATTTAGGAGTTTATCTACTCGCTACGGCAAATTTGCAATTTGCTGCATTTGTATTCATGGTCCTTCGAAAAACCTGGTAACTCTACGCCACTTAAAAGCTCTATTTACCACTTTGATGTAATCAAAAAAAAACGCATGCTGTCATTATACCATAAACCATACAGGTGGATGAAAGAAACGAAGAAATCAAAAGTAATATAATACATACGTAAATCAAACAAAAAATCCCACAATTTACAGAACAAGAGCCACGAAAGCATAGACAAATCTTATAATAAAAATCTGTCAATATATTCAAAAGGGCAAATACCAACAAATTGACCAAGGAACAAACTCCAGTAAAGTCTACAAAAGGGTTCACGAACAGCAGCTGAACGTCATCAAGGTCAAAAATCTCATTTGGTCCATATACAAGAGAAATTGGTAAAAAGTTTCATCGTAATCACCCTAAGAAAGTGTTAAAATTCTGGTACAAAAGCAACAAAAACAAGTATGCAAGAAACGTGAGTAAAAAATGAAATTTTATATTCATAATTATTGGTGGTAAAGTTGCTATAATTTGACAAAACGCAAGAAAAATTAACAACAAAATATATAGGAACACGGAACCGCTAATTGACCGTTAATCTAAAACAAAGTCGTTTGTTGTTGTTCTTAAAAACCACGTTTTCAAAATATCGTTCAAAAGAAGGGAAAAAAATCATTCTCTTTTAAGAGTGTTCAATTTCAACTTTTAAGAGAAAAAACAAAGAAACAACAACAAAGAATCCTGAAAGTTCTCTTACGTAGGTTTGTTTCAATTCCCAAATATTCTAAAAAAAAGCTTTTACATATTACTGATATTGCTTATGTACAAAAGAAAACAAAAGAGAACGAAATTATTTTGAGAACTATGGTTTATCTCTTTAATATTCTATAAAGCTCTTACATATTAGCCTATTGCTATTGCTAAACAAAAAAAAATAGGGCAACGAAATTAATTTGGGTAACCATATTGCAATTCGTTAACATTGTAAAAACCTCTTTGCACATCACTCGTATGTTATTGCTGAATGTGTATAAGATACAGAACGAAATTAAATTGGTAAACTTCTCAATTTCTCCCTATTATTGCATAAAGCTCTTAACATAAAATTTTCTCATATCGAAATCTATTCACATTAGGTTTACTTTAATTTAAGAGGGAACCCAAAGGGAAAACTGCCCTTCACAATAATCATGTGCTTGACAGACTTTTGGCAAACATTAAAGTCGAAATAAACTAATTCAACATAAAACGAAGAGAACAAAACTTTAAAAAGGATTTCCCACTTTAAAAATTTGTATAATACCATAAATCAGCAGAACGACTGCCAAAAAAAAAAAAAAAAAAAAAATTGAAGTTGTATTAATAACTGCTATTTCTAGCACAAGTGTTGCCTCTTTGCAAACTTGTAACACTTCCAAACAAAACGCAGGGAAATATTATTGTCTTTAATAGTTTCGTATAATTAAAGAAACTCATCGTTAAAATTAGCAGAATAATTGCAAAAAATTTTAAATTGCAATAATATGATATCTTGCAAAAGTATAGATTTTTTTTAAATGCTAATTTCGGACGGAAAATTGCAAACTTGTTACACTCTTTGACAAAACGCGGGAAAGTATTGCACTTGCTAATATTTGAGATCGGGTGTAATCGTAAATTAGCAAAATAACTGCTGAAGTTCCAAAATTTCCTAATAATTGCTATTCCTAGCAAAAGTGTTGTCTTTTTTTTAAATCTAGTTTCTAATATACATCATCAATTTGCAAAATTAGTACATAGTCAAATGAAACGTGAATAAAATATCGTACACAACCATTTTGTACTATTTAACTGCCAACTTGCGAAATTAAGGTCCTCGTTAGAATTGCTAAAATTGCTAAAAATTCAAACCTGCAAATAATTGCTATTTCTAGTAAAAGTTTGTCTTTTTTTATTCAGTGTTAATGATAATTTAAAGCAACAAATTGCTAAATTATTACACATCCAACCAAAACGTGAAAACAAAAGAAAACATATTATACACACAAACAAATTTTTACATTTTAACAGAATCGTTTAGTCGAATAATTGTTAAATATTTAAACTTGCTTAAGAACTGCTATTTCTTGCAAAACTTTGCAAGAAATTCAGTCCCTAACGTTAATTTAAGCAAACATTTGGTAAATTATTACACTGTCATCAACACACAGAACACCAAAACAGTGTACACACAACGTGTTTGTAATTTATAAAAAAAGTGTTGCCCACTTGTAGAATTTAAGGTCGTCGTAAATTTTTAACTAAAATTGATAAACAAGTTGAAACCATTTAAACCTGCTTAATAATTGCTATTTCTAGCAAATGGGTTGTAAAAACAATCTTTTTTTACTCACATGAAATTTCGTAAGATTTTAATAAAGTGTGCACACTTGTGAAATTTAGTCAAATTAGAAAAATTATTGCTAAAAAATTTAAAACTGCTTAATAGTCGAAAAAATTGATTGCTTTCTTTTACTTTATTTTCTATTGCATATGTTAGAAAGAATTTACCAAGTTATTACACTGTCTAACAAAATGTCGAAAATTATTGTATTTTAACAAAAGTTTTGTAAATTTGTAAGATTTGATACCATCGCTAAAATTTGTAGAATAGTCGCTAAAACGTTTAAATTTGATAACTATGCTATTCCGAGTAAAGTTCTGCCACCATTGAATTCAATTTGCTTAATTATTGCACTGTTTGACTACATGCGAAAAAGAATTATACTATGTTATATGTATTGTTAAGCTAGAAGAAGTGCTAAACATTAAAATTGCCTAAAGACTGCCCTTTCTAGCAAAATTCTTGTGGAAAATATTATTGACAAATATTTTCGTACACTTTTATAAAAGTGTTGCCCACTTGTGAAACTCATACTAATAAATGGTAAAAAATCTAAACTGCTATTTCTAGCAAAATTGTTGCCCCTTTTTAAATTAAAAAAAAAAAAAGTGCTAAGTATAACATTGTTGAACAAAACCTAAAAAAAAAAAAAAAATATTATATCTTAACAAAAGTGCTGCCAACTTTGTAAGATTTTATCATAAAAATTTGTAGAATAGTTGCTAAAACGTTGAAATTTGCTAATTATGATATTATTAGCAAAGTTCAGCCACACTTGAATTTAATTTGCTTAATTATTGCACTGTCATTGTTAAAATTGGCAGAATAAGTGCTAAACTTAAAAAATGCATAAGAATTGCTATTTCTAGCAAAAGTCTTGTGGAAAATATTATATTGACACATATTGTCGTACACTTTTATAAAGGTGTTACCCACTTGTGAAACTTAGTCACCGTCTAAATTAGAGGAATAAATGGTTAAAAAATTGAAATTGATTTCAATTTGCTATTTTTAGCAAATTGTTGCCTTGCTTTTTAAATTAGTTTCTAATGCTTATGTTAGAAAAAATTTGCTAAAAAAAACAAAAAAAAAAAAAACTCAGAAAAATATTGTATATTAACAAAAGTGTGACCAACTTGTAAAATTCGGTGTCGTCTGAAAATAGTTACTGAAATTTTAAACTTGTCTAATAAGGGCTATTTCTAGCAAAGGGTTACCTACCTTGGAATTTAAGTTGCGAAAATATTGATCTGACTACACGCGAAAAATAATTAGACTGATAACAAGATTGAACCAAATAACACAGTGGCCCACAGTTATACTTAAATTTGGCATAAGGGTTTCTAAAATAATCTTGTTAAGGAAGTTCAGCACCATATCCCTTAATTTTTAACTTTACCATTATGCCAGGGGACACTGTCACCCCAGCTCAGGGAAACTCTACCCCTGGTCCAAATGAACGATTTGTATTTGCTTGTGATCAGCTTCTAGAATTTTGTGACCGGTTTAGTAAATGCAATCTTGACGGACAATCGGAAACAATTCTTGAAGCCAAGATAAAGGACTTAGATTCAAAATGGGCAAGAGTGGAAAACTCGTACGAACACGTATTACTGGCTAATGACGCAACTGTACCCCCTGAATCAAAAACGCTCGCTAAACAAGGATTTGATGGTTGTTCCGAAGCATACTATACAAGTACTTCGCAAATTTTGGACTTAATAAAATTATTTCAAGCCGCTACCCTCACAAGTCAACAAGGGCCCACACTTCAGCCCACATACTCTTCGCCTTCCCAGGTCCCCTTTACAAACGCAGTAGGTGACACATCTAACATTTGCATAAAGGTTCCTCCTTGTGATACCGAAGTTTTCTTTGGGAGTTACGAAGAGTGGCCGTCCTTTCGTGACATGTTCACAGCCGTTTACGGAAACCACCCCAAACTCACTCCTTCACAGAAACTGTATCACTTAAGGAACAAAACAAGGGGGGAAGCGGGAGCGATTGTTAAACGATATCCTCTTTGCGATGTAAACTTTAATCTTGCTTGGGAAGCTCTGACGAGCAGGTATGAAAACCTTTGGGTTCTGGTTGATAACCAGTTGGATATTCTTTTCACAATACCACCAGCGATTTCAGAAGATGGAGCTTCTTTACGGAACATTCAAACCACAGTGAATGACTGTTTGTCAACACTTGACACGCTAGGTGTAAAACATTCGGATTGGGACCCATTCCTTATTCACTGGATTTCATTCAAGCTTCCTGATGAAACTGCGGCACTATGGTCACAGTCTCTCAAATCCCATCGAGTATTACCGAAATGGCTTGAAATGGATGCCTTTTTGATCAATAGATTCGAGGTTGTTGAAAGAATTAATAGTATTAAAACGTTAAAATCCCAATTCCTAACTCCTAATAAGCCGCAATCTAAAGTTCAAACTTATGCTTCACATGAAAACCTTCAACGCTCGTTCTGTAAGGTATGTAATGCGGAACATAGTTTGAGAGATTGCGCAGAATTTAAAAAGTTTACAACACAAAAACGTTTAGACTTTGTCTACGCGAATTCATATTGTGGAAATTGCCTTTCCGGGTTTCATATAAAGAATAAATGTAACAGTAAAAATACGTGCCTTCACTGTAAGCAAAAACATCACACGTTGCTTCACAAATTTTCAACTCCTTCTCAAACCACTTACTCCGAAAGAACAACAAATGAGTCTTCGGTACCACAGGCCGAACAAACTACTCCACAAACTGCTTCACAAGTTCATTACGGTAACCAACTGCTACAGAGTGACGATCTACCTTCAACTTCTACAACACATTCAAACGTTGCTTTCGATAATACTAACATCTTGCTCAGAACAGCGTTAGTACAAATCGAACACGGCGGGGAACTATTTACCGTAAGAGCTTTAATTGATCCGGGTTCCCAACGGTCCTTTTTGTCCGATAAGGTTAGAAAGCGTCTTGAGTTACCATTTAGAAAATCCTCTTTTGAAATTGTTGGAATTGGAGGGCAGGTACAAAATTCTGATAAAGAATGCGACTTAATTATATTCTCAAAACGGCTCAACACTTGTTTCGAAGTCACGACCATTGTACTCCCAAAAGTTACCAAACGCTTACCTTCCTTCTCATTCGAAATATCAAATCCCGATGAGCTACAAGGCCTTGACTTAGCTGATCCACACTTTAATCGCTCAGCTCAAATAGACTTAATTCTTGGAAATGACAGTGAAAGCTTCATTAATATCGAAGGTATCAGGAAAAACGTCTGTGGAAATGCTTCCGCATATAATACAGTATTTGGCTGGGTTCTAAGTGGTCATATACAAGTACAGTCGGTTCACTCTTTCACTACCTCCGTGAGTCCGTTAGAAAGCGATGACACGAATAGGATTCTTCGTAAATTTTGGGAAACGGAAGAGGTTCCTTCAGTTTCTATGGAGTCATCTGAGGATAAATATTGCGAAGAATACTACACACAGACAACTAAACGTCAAGAAAACGGTAGATATATGGTACGACTACCATTCAAACCAGAGTATCCAAAAACTGTTTTTTTAGGCCCCTCACGATTCACGGCCCTAAACCAGTATGCTAGAATGGAACAGTCGTTATTGAAAACCCCCGACCTGCACACAATTTACAAAAGTGTTTTAAACGAATACATTGATCTGGACCATATGGAAGAAACCACTTCTCGTGAAGTATTCCTTGATAACAGGTGTCATTCCTTCTATTTGCCACATCATGCGGTCGTACGGCCAGAAAGCAAAACCACCAAAGTGCGTGTGGTATTCAACGCCTCTAGAAAAACCAAGTCAGGTCATTCTCTTAATGACGTACTGCATACTGGTCCTGCGTTACAATCGGATTTAATAGCCATAATTCTTAATTGGCGAAAATATAAGTATGTTTTTAGCGGTGACATTCAAAAAATGTACCGACAAATCTTAGTGGATCCCTTGGACAGGCCTTTCCAACGCATCCTGTTTCAACAATCTTCTCGGGATCCTGTTCAGGATTACCAATTAAAAACGGTAACCTTTGGTCTAAATTGTGCTCCATTCCTAGCAATGCGAACGCTTTCACAGTTAGCATCCGATTCTGAAAAGCAATTCCCATTAGCTGCACAAATTTTACGCAAAGAAACGTATGTCGATGACATATTATCAGGAGCTCACTCTGTACAAGATGCACTTCAGGCACAAACCCAGCTAATAAGATCCCTCGAGTCTGCCGGATTTCTTTTAAAGAAAATTACGGCTAATGATCCGCGTTTACTAGAGCCCCTGTGCCCCGAAGATTTATACAACTCCGAATTTTTAAAATTTCACGAAGCTAGTTCAACAAAAACGCTAGGAATACGTTGGAACGCCCTTACCGATTCCTTTTCATACTCTTTTGACCAAATTCCAACACCACTTCAGGCCACAAAAAGGCAAATACTATCTTCAATCGCGAAGGTGTTTGACCCAGCGGGTTGGTTAGGCCCGGTAGTAGTTAGAGCAAAGATAATCATGCAGCAACTCTGGCTGGAAAGTATAGATTGGGATGAGGTAGTAAGCGAAGAGTCACTGCAAAACTGGAAGGACTTAGTCCAAGATCTAGTATTTGTTGAAAAAATCAACATTCCACGCTGGCTTCAGATTACTTCCGGAAGCAAAATCCAAATTCATGGATTTTGCGATGCTTCCACGCAGGCGTATTGCGCAGCTATCTACATTCGCTCAGAGTCAGACGATTCTCAAGCCTGTTCCCATTTATTATTGGCTAAAACCAAGGTCGCCCCAATCCAGCCAGTTCGACTGCCCCGATTAGAGTTGTGTGGCGCGGTGTTACTGTCAAAACTCATTAAATACATCCTTGAATCACTAAAATTTGAATCGACTAAGGTAATCCTGTGGACTGATGCTTCCATAGTTCTGGGGTGGCTATCAAAACCCCCTCGGACTTGGGAAACCTATGTCGCAAATCGAACCGCACTGATCCACGACCTTGTTCCCATGGCGTCATGGCGACATGTCCCCACGCATGACAATCCAGCAGACCTGGGTACCAGAGGTTGTAAGCCTCAAGACCTCGCTGAAAACCATCTCTGGTGGAATGGTCCTTTGTGGCTAACACAAACCCCTTCTCAATGGCCAACACGGAATCCGTTGGTTGCCCCCGAGGAAGGTCTAAAGGTGACCTGTTTGCATTCTTCGAATCCACAAGAAGAAGATATATTGATAAGATTTTCTTCTTATCCAAGAGCGCTTAGAACCTTAGCTTACGTGTTCCGCGTTATAAATAGATCCGGACCCACTTATCAATCGCTAAATATCACAAATTCTGAAATAAAGTTTGTAAAAAATCGCTTAATTTTGCTCGCTCAAAAGTCCCACTACTCTAAAGAATATGAATCGGTGTCTCAGAACAAAATTGTTTCAAAGGAAAGTTCTTTAAGAACCCTTAACCCATTCATAGATCAAACAGGTATTTTGAGGGTAAACGGTCGTTTGGCAGACTCCTCACTGCCTTATAACGAAAAATTTCCCATAATTTTACCAGGAAACTCTCGTTTGTGTTCGTTATACCTGTCTTATTTACATGAAGTTCTTATTCATGGTGAAATAAATCAAATGTGCCGAATGGTTAGAACCGAATTTTTTGTATCCCGCTTACGTCAACGAGTAAAGAAGGTTATACATTTCTGCAAAACTTGCATAATTTTTAAGCAAAGAGCCTGTACCCAAATCATGGCACCCTTACCACCCGACAGATGTAACTTTTCCTTACCCTTTCAAACAACTGGGGTAGATTTCGCGGGACCCTTCGAAATAAAAAGTTCTTCGCTTCGAAACGCTCCATATTTGAAAGGATATGTAAGCGTCTTTATTTGTTTTGCTACTAAAGCCATTCATTTGGAGCCATGTTCAGAATTATCCACAGCTGCCTTTCGTGCAGCGTTCGCGCGCTTTGTAGGACGACGAGGTCTCCCCAAGAAAATTGTTTCCGACAACGGTCGTAATTTTGTAGGAGCAAGCAGAAAGCTTCTTCAGGAATTTTCTAAATTTATAAAATCCACCTCTTCGGAAACGGCCCAAAAGTATGCGATTCATGGTCTTGAATGGTCGTTCATTCCCCCTCACGCCCCACATATGGGCGGGCTTTGGGAAGCTGCCGTCAAAAGTTTCAAATTTCACTTTAAACGGCTTGCAGGTTCCCATCGCTTCAATTTTGAAGAATTCTCTACGGTTTTAGCGCGGATTGAAGGGGTCCTAAACTCAAGACCTATTTCAGCGCTATCCAATGATCCCTCGGACATTACAGCACTCACCCCAGGCCATTTCCTCAGAGGTGCTCCTATTTTGGCTCTTCCAGAACCAGACGCACAGGATTTACCGCTAGTAAATCGTTGGGAGAAGTTAAAAATACTCCACCACCAATTCGCTATTCGGTGGAAAGAGGACTACTTGAAATCTCTTCATAAGAGATACAAGTGGCAAACCCCTACTACTAACCTTAAAGCAAACGATCTGGTCGTCGTCATAGATGACTTGACACCTCCTAATGAGTGGCGACTGGGGAGAATCGAACAAGTTCACCATGGAAGTGATAATCACCCACGGGTAGCGGAAATTCGTACCTCTACCGGAAGTATAACGCGTCCAATTGTAAAGCTTTGCCTGCTTCCATACGATTCGAACAGCTCCAGTGATTAAACTAGAAAGCCCACAACATCATCCCCAACTACACTACATAACCCCTCCGCTCTCAGGTTCCACACTAGTGGAAAATGAGGTTGTAACTAATTTCAATGTCCATCTTTGGTTTGTTTTCAGATCCAGGCGGTATCGTAAACCACGAGATCCTGCGGTGCACCAGTGCAAGGTATGCCATAGATTTCATTCACTCCGATTCTGCAAAAGGTTTCTAGCCATGCAACCAATCGAACGAAAAAGAACTGCCATACGTCATCAATACTGCTTGAACTGCTTAGCTAGGACCCACTTAGTTCGAAATTGCAGCAGCTCTGATACGTGTCAAAAATGTGGACGCCTTCACCACACCCTTCTTCACCCAGGCCGGCTTCCTCAGGGTCAAAGCTGCGCAGTCCGTCAGCAGATACAACCTCCAGATAATGCGGTAGCGACTAGACTTGGTCAAAAAAAGAAGACAAAATCACAAAAAAGGAACCAGACATCAGACAATGAGAGAAGTTACATTCCAAATCAACAATTGCTGTCAGAAGCCATAAAATCATTGGCCAATCTGTTATGCTTTTCGCCAGATTCCGGAAAAAACGCCGGGCGGCGGCATGTCTAAATTTGTATTTAGACCTTACTACAAAGTCATGTTATTCTAAATTATAGATTTGGATTATATTAAATTACAGAGTTAAAACAATACTGAATTATAGAATTAGAACAATATTGAATTATACTGTGAACACTCCTATTGTATTATATGATTTAAGGCAATTTTACTTAACGAAATGTCAAAATACCCCCTATTATGAGGTTAGTTGGTACTCCTCTTAAGTAAAAACCGACACTTGGATTTATAACTTCATTTGGTGAGCATCAATAAACGGAAGAATTTGAATTCCCCACTTCCCTAATCATTTCTTTGTTTCAATTTCTTTTATGGTTGGTTACTGGATTATACTCAGTGGAATATATTTCTAAAAGGTAAATTTAGGAGTTTATCTACTCGCTACGGCAAATTTGCAATTTGCTGCATTTGTATTCAATAATAATAATAATAATAATAATAATAATAATAATAATAATAATAATAATAATAATAATAATAATAATAATAATAATAATAATAATAATAATAATAATAATAATAATAATAATAATAATAATAATAATAATAATAATAATAATAATAATAATAATAATAATAATAATAATAATAATAATAATAATAATAATAATAATAATAATAATAATAATAATAATAATAATAATAATAATAATAATAATAATAATAATAATAATAATAATAATAATAATAATAATAATAATAATAATAATAATAATAATAATAATAATAATAATAATAATAATAATAATAATAATAATAATAATAATAATAATAATAATAATAATAATAATAATAATAATAATAATAATAATAATAATAATAATAATAATAATAATAATAATAATAATAATAATAATAATAATAATAATAATAATAATAATAATAATAATAATAATAATAATAATAATAATAATAATAATAATAATAATAATAATAATAATAATAATAATAATAATAATAATAATAATAATAATAATAATAATAATAATAATAATAATAATAATAATAATAATAATAATAATAATAATAATAATAATAATAATAATAATAATAATAATAATAATAATAATAATAATAATAATAATAATAATAATAATAATAATAATAATAATAATAATAATAATAATAATAATAATAATAATAATAATAATAATAATAATAATAATAATAATAATAATAATAATAATAATAATAATAATAATAATAATAATAATAATAATAATAATAATAATAATAATAATAATAATAATAATAATAATAATAATAATAATAATAATAATAATAATAATAATAATAATAATAATAATAATAATAATAATAATAATAATAATAATAATAATAATAATAATAATAATAATAATAATAATAATAATAATAATAATAATAATAATAATAATAATAATAATAATAATAATAATAATAATAATAATAATAATAATAATAATAATAATAATAATAATAATAATAATAATAATAATAATAATAATAATAATAATAATAATAATAATAATAATAATAATAATAATAATAATAATAATAATAATAATAATAATAATAATAATAATAATAATAATAATAATAATAATAATAATAATAATAATAATAATAATAATAATAATAATAATAATAATAATAATAATAATAATAATAATAATAATAATAATAATAATAATAATAATAATAATAATAATAATAATAATAATAATAATAATAATAATAATAATAATAATAATAATAATAATAATAATAATAATAATAATAATAATAATAATAATAATAATAATAATAATAATAATAATAATAATAATAATAATAATAATAATAATAATAATAATAATAATAATAATAATAATAATAATAATAATAATAATAATAATAATAATAATAATAATAATAATAATAATAATAATAATAATAATAATAATAATAATAATAATAATAATAATAATAATAATAATAATAATAATAATAATAATAATAATAATAATAATAATAATAATAATAATAATAATAATAATAATAATAATAATAATAATAATAATAATAATAATAATAATAATAATAATAATAATAATAATAATAATAATAATAATAATAATAATAATAATAATAATAATAATAATAATAATAATAATAATAATAATAATAATAATAATAATAATAATAATAATAATAATAATAATAATAATAATAATAATAATAATAATAATAATAATAATAATAATAATAATAATAATAATAATAATAATAATAATAATAATAATAATAATAATAATAATAATAATAATAATAATAATAATAATAATAATAATAATAATAATAATAATAATAATAATAATAATAATAATAATAATAATAATAATAATAATAATAATAATAATAATAATAATAATAATAATAATAATAATAATAATAATAATAATAATAATAATAATAATAATAATAATAATAATAATAATAATAATAATAATAATAATAATAATAATAATAATAATAATAATAATAATAATAATAATAATAATAATAATAATAATAATAATAATAATAATAATAATAATAATAATAATAATAATAATAATAATAATAATAATAATAATAATAATAATAATAATAATAATAATAATAATAATAATAATAATAATAATAATAATAATAATAATAATAATAATAATAATAATAATAATAATAATAATAATAATAATAATAATAATAATAATAATAATAATAATAATAATAATAATAATAATAATAATAATAATAATAATAATAATAATAATAATAATAATAATAATAATAATAATAATAATAATAATAATAATAATAATAATTTGGTTTGCTGGGAGAAAGGTTGTCATTTCGGAAATAAAATATTTTAAAAAATAAAAAATATTGAAAAAAATTTAAATTATTCAAGAAAATTTTGGGGATTCCTGGAGCTCCTTCTATTGGAGTCGGTCAGTGTGCTGATTATATGCAGAAACAAGATATTACCGATATTGCAAAAATGTAAGTCAAACAACATCCAAGACTTTTTCTGTGAAAAGTGTTGCTCTTCTAAAGGACGGGCCCACTCAATCAGAATTGGTAGGAAGACACAAGAAATTGCTTAAAATAAGCTACAAAGCTGTGAATGTACTACCAAAAAATTAGGACGCAAAGTGGTAAAAAGTCTTGTGTATCAACATGTAAATTGCATGCGGAAGTTGAACGAAAAGTCGAACAATATCCCAGATTTTGCCCACAAACAGTCAATTGCAACCCAAGAAAAAGTAGTCAAATAACACCCCAGACTGCGCCTGCATATTGTGTTGCCTATAGATTCCCATAGGCCCACAAATGCAGGACTGCCAAGCAGACGCATTTTATGATTAAAAAAAAATTAAAGGAAACTATACTGCGCACCTAATGTTTGGCAGATAGGATGTCTGCAATCAAAAAGATCAACTTAAAACAACACCTACTTCAAACCATCATTATTGCTGCCACAAACCAAAAATTATCACGAGATGACCAAACAATTTTGAAATTTTGAAAAAGAAGCTGTATCTTATATTAAACTAATTTTAAGTATATTTAGTCACTTTGTCATATATGACTGTGTTTTTATGTACTTTAAATGTATACCAATGTAATATTGAGACTCAATAAAATAATAATAATAATAATAATAATAATAATAATAATAATAATAATAATAATAATAATAATAATAATAATAATAATAATAATAATAATAATAATAATAATAATAATAATAATAATAATAATAATAATAATAATAATAATAATAATAATAATAATAATAATAATAATAATAATAATAATAATAATAATAATAATAATAATAATAATAATAATAATAATAATAATAATAATAATAATAATAATAATAATAATAATAATAATAATAATAATAATAATAATAATTTCTGTGATTACTTATTCACTTGGTATTATATCATGGAGCAAAACAGATATCGAAGCACACCAAAGAAAAATAAGAACGTTGATGACTAAATATAAAATGCACCACCCAAAGTCAGCTGTAGAACGTACAACCCTACCAAGAATTTTAGGCGGCAGAGGTCTGATTGAGATTGAGAATCAACGACAAAAAGAAATAGAATCACTTCATAATTTTTTCACAACAAAAGCTGAAACATCTCTTCTTCATTTTGCAATATGTAGAGCAGATAGTTCTGCATTAATGCGAAGTAATAACACCGTAAACTTACAAAGCACAACTCAAAAATGTAATAATTGGATGGGTAAAGCATTACATGGAAGACATCCAAATGAAGTTCATCAGAATCACATTGATGAAAATTCATCAAATTATTGGCTGGTCTCAGGGCAACTTTTTAAAGAAACAGAGGGTTTTATAGTGGCAATCCAAGATCAAGTTATAGCGACAAGAAACTATTTAAAATTTATTATAAAGGATACATCAATTCAAAATGATGAATGTCGATATGGCTGCAGGACAGCTGAAACTATTCAGCATATAACAGCGGGGTGTACACATATGGTAGGTACAGAATATTTAGAACGCCACAATTTTGTGGCAAAAATTCTTCACCAAGAGTTGGTTAGAGTCTCTGGTCTTGATATATCGGGAAGACAACCTTATTATAAATACGAACCAGAGAGTGTAATGGAAAATGAAAACTTTCGATTATACTGGGATCGTACGGTTCTAACAGATCGTACGGTTCAAGCTAATAGACCAGATATAATACTTCATGATAGAGCGAAAAGAAAAGTATATATCATAGATATAGCAATCCCAAACAACAACAATCTGCTTTTAAAACACACTGAGAAAGTTAATAAATATGCGCAACTTGTTGAACCAATTCAGAGACAATGGAACGTAAATCAAGTCAAAGTAATTCCAATAATAATTTCAAGCACTGGATTAATACCGAAACTATTACACGAAGGCCTCAAGGAACTTCAAGTTCATAAGAATTTGTGGATAGAGATGCAAAAGGCAGTAATAATATCAACCACGAGAATTGTTAGAAAATTTTTAGGAAATTAAATCATGTAAAATGTATTATTTATTTTAATTGTAAGGTAATTTTATGCTTTGATAAAACTAATATCTGTATAAAATACTTAAGAATATGAAAACCAATGTAATATTGAGAGTAAATAAAAAATAATAATAATAATAATAATAATAATAATAATAATAATAATAATAATAATAATAATAATAATAATAATAATAATAATAATAATAATAATAATAATAATAATAATAATAATAATAATAATAATAATAATAATAATAATAATAATAATAATAATAATAATAATAATAATAATAATAATAATAATAATAATAATAATAATAATAATAATAATAATAATAATAATAATAATAATAATAATAATAATAATAATAATAATAATAATAATAATAATAATAATAATAATAATAATAATAATAATAATAATAATAATAATAATAATAATAATAATAATAATAATAATAATAATAATAATAATAATAATAATAATAATAATAATAATAATAATAATAATAATAATAATAATAATAATAATAATAATAATAATAATAATAATAATAATAATAATAATAATAATAATAATAATAATAATAATAATAATAATAATAATAATAATAATAATAATAATAATAATAATAATAATAATAATAATAATAATAATAATAATAATAATAATAATAATAATAATAATAATAATAATAATAATAATAATAATAATAATAATAATAATAATAATAATAATAATAATAATAATAATAATAATAATAATAATAATAATAATAATAATAATAATAATAATAATAATAATACACCCATTTTGAGCCATATGAGAAATCTGCTGATTTTAGCAGACTCAGTTTGCTAAGACTATGTATTGTGCAATATGGAGAATTGTACGAAAAAACGACTTTTTCAAAACCCCTGAGTCCAAGTGCATGACTTTGAGCTAGAGATGGGCGCGTGAGTGGATTTTGACGCACAAACACGCAAACAATAATCGAATCACTCACTCAATTTTTTTATTTAATTACGCTCACTCACTTATCACGTGTGCAAAAATATCCTCACCCTCACTTGTGAATCACACCAAATTCAATCACGCTCTCGCATGAATTCACGCTGTTGAATTTTCTTACCAAAAAAGAAAAATTCTAAAAAATATTGCTGTGGCAAAAAAAAAAAAAGCATTTAAGTTAGTAATAGTGCAATAACATTGGCATCGAAACCCCGTTTAACGAGGTTTCGTGCCAAACCTAATTTGAAAATATGTATTTTCCCATACAAAGTGAAACCTTTTTGTTATGACTCATAACTTATGAGGTTTCAATGAAAGTACGATCGAAACCTTTTAAATTTCATAGTTCTACAATTTTTTACAACTGTTATAATTTTTTTTTTTTTCTCATTCATTTATTTTATTGAATCTTCACTAAAATTATGTGAACTAACAATAAGTATTCAAATCTTAAAACTAATATAACTTAATATTAAGTCCAGCCAGTGCCAGACAAAATTTCATTTGCTCATAAATTATAACTGTTATAATAAAAGAAAATAAATTAAAGAAAGTGTCAAAAATAAACAAAAAAATATTTAAATATTGTAATTGTATTGTTAATTATAAAATATTGTAAATAAACGCATAATTTAGTTAATTGTGTGCGTTTAATGCCGGTTTGATCGCGAATTTTCTTCGGTGAATTTTGAAAACGTAATAAGTGTCAGAAATTTCGGGTGTGAATGGTTAAGTTTTCAAAGTGAAAGCGTTTTCAACGAGGTTTCGAGGATAGTCTGAATATACTATTTAATTAAAAAACCAAAGAAAAAACGAAAAATTCCTGCGAATTTTGTACTCTTGCCCAAAACATTAAATCATGATAATGTATTACGGAAGATTTAGGTGTAATTGCCAAAGCAAAATTTTTTTTAGAAAAAAAATAATGTTATATTACTTAGTTATTCAATGCAAACCAAATTGAAATAGCAGTCGAGGACGTTATTTAGTGTATATGTGGGTGAAATCAAAAAATGTCAGTGTTTTTGAGCCAAAATTGTATAAACAAAAAATTTTAATTTTTGGTTATTTTTTTTATTAAAATCGATATGTTACATCACTACTAATATAACTATAAAAGATCTCTTCTACAAACTGTTTCAAACAAATTTTATCGACATTTTTATGATTTTTTTGGTGACGGAGTTTACATTCACCTTAGAAAAATACATTAAATTTTTTAATTTTCCTTGAAAACATTTTATTGTAATTTAAAACACTTATTTATGTAATTGCTAACAATTTTTGTAATTAGGATTTTTTTCTGGTTTTTGTTATTAAAGATTTTACAATTATTTTTTATTTTAATAGGATTTTTCTAAGGAAATGTAAAATAAATTTATTATTATTTTTGTTAAAATAAGTTTTTTTACTTTTTTGAATGATTAGTGTTAATATTTGCGTCGGTTTTAACAACTTCATAAGGTTTTTTAATGCAATCTGCAAAAAAAAAAAAAAAAGTTGACGGAGTTTACAGAGACGGAGTTTACATTTCGTCACTTTTTGCCCTTTTTTTCGAAAACTATTTGTCGGAAATTGGTTTCCGAAAAAAAATCATTAGATGTCAACTAGATACGTCAAAATATGACGATATTTCAGATGCACGCTAAGTAGTTTTGTTGTAAACGTGGAGACGGAGTTTACAGCATTTTTCGATTTTTCATTTATGATTTAGCTTTTCATACAGGGAAATTAATATGCAGGGAGCAAACTTGAAACCAATGATGCAAAATGATACTTTATAGCCTCGCGTTTAATAAATGGGGCAATAACCTATTATTTTTCTAAACACAATACGTAAAAAACAACAAAATTGTCAGGTTCCATAATGTCTAAAAAAAGTGTCGAAAAATCGTTACACAATTGAAGCCGTGTTTGTATGGGTAAAAGAGATAGTTATGACTATCTATATAAATAAAAATCAATTGTCGTTCGTTGGTAACAGCATCAGTTGAGAACGGCTGGACCGATTTGGACAATTTTTTTTTTGAAATGTTCGTCATAGTCCAACTTAGGTTTTTACGTAAAGAAAATTTGACCACGCCCACTTTTACGCCCACTTTTTTCGATTTATCTAAAATCAGGAAACGGCTGCACCGAATTGGGCAATTTGTTATTAAAATAATCGTAGTAATCCAATTTAAGTTTTTACTAAATGAAAAATCGACCACGCCCACTTTTACGCCCACTTTTTTTAATTTATGTAAAATCTGAGAAGGGCTGGACCGATTAGACTATTTTTTTTAATGAATATTCATCATATTCCAACTTTGGTTTTTACGAAAAATTAAATTGACCACTGCCACTAATTTTTGTTGAAAATGTTCCTCATAATTTAACTAAGGTTTTTACGGATAGTAAAATTTACCACGCCCACTTTTTTCTACGTAAGGAAGGAACTATAAGGGCTAGACCGATTTTTAAGGAAAACAAATTGTCCACGCCTACTTTTACGCTCTTTTTTCCCGATATTTATATTTAAAATCATGGAATGGCTAGATCAATTTGACTAATTTTGTTTTTAATGTTCGTTATAGTCCAACTAAGGTTTTTCGGAAAGAACAATTTTCCATTTCTACGCCCACTTTTGAATGGATGGACCGAGTTGGTTAAATTCAAATAACGTGTTTACGGTAAGAAAAGTTGTCCACCCACTCTTTTTTTCGATATATTTAAAATTTTTTCTATAGAAAAATAAAATATAGAATAATAAAATATAAATAAAAATCAAATGGTTGTTGGTAATCGCATCACTTGAGAACTGACCGATTTGGATAAAATGTTTTTTAAATGTTCGTTTTTGGTTTTTTTTTTTGGGAAAACAAATTAATCACGCCCACTTTTATGCCCCTTTTCGGTATATATAAAATCGGAGAACGGCTGGATCGATTTGACTACTTATTTTTTAAATGTTCGTAATAGGTTTAAACGGAAATAAAAATTTTTCATTTCGATACATCTATAAGAGAAGAACGACAAGATAGTAGTATTTGGTGATGTTCGTGATAGTACAACTAAGGTTTTTACGGAAAGAAAAATTGTCCATTCCCACTTTTTTCAATATATCTAAAATCAGAAAACTACTACCCTGATTTGGTAAATTGTTTCCTTAATTATCATTATAGTCCAAGTAAGGCATTTACGGATATAATTATTGTCCTCCCCCACTTCAAAGCCCACATTTTTCAATATCCTTAGAACTTGCAACACTTGAGAACGCCTGGACCGATTTGACTAATTTTTAGTATTAAGTGTTCGTATTAGTCCATATAATTGTTCGGAAAGAAAAACTGTCCTCGCCCACTTTTTTCAATGCATCTAAAATTAATTTTTACTCTAATTCGCTATATTAAAAAATATATTTCTTATGGCGGATTACTTAATGAAAAGTTAGCTGCTAACTGTCGATTTAACAGAGCCTTATGTCAAAATTTGTATGAAAAAGTCAAATTTAACGGATAGTTATTTTATAACGGAGCATTGAGTAATAAAGCATTTAAAGATTCCGCTTAAACTTGGTACAAATGATTTAAACCTTTGGGTATTGTTAACATATGTCCAAGTTTAACTTACCACACAAATTTTAACGCCCTCTTTTGTCTAAATATGTCGACTATTAATGACTGGACCGATTTTTTATGTTAATTATAGTTCTAACTAGCTATTTAAGAAAATTGAAAAGAAATAGAGAAAAGTGCCCCTGAAAATGGAAAATTCGGGAAAACTTTATTAAAAGTGTCCCGGAAAATTGAAAAATTCGGGAAAAACAACTTTGTTTTTGAACTCAACAAGAGCTCACGATAACAACGAAGGATTCGCAAAGTCGAAAACATGGTATATTTTTTAGTTCCTAAAATATAATTTGAATATGATTATCTGCCTAATCGGTTTTTTAACACAACGCCCACAAATTTTTCTAAGCCAAGAAATTAATTACATTTTTTGCAGGACTATATATTTGAAGCGAGACGAAGTATAACACTGATCTTATATTTGGGCCAGCAACGCGGACCGGGCCAGCTAGTACAAAAATATTTTTTAAGAACGTCAACATGCCCTCTTTAAAAATGTAGTCAATTATTAAGAGTTTGGGTTATTGGTTTTTAAGATATAACCGGTTAAAGTTTAACAATTGAAAATGTTACTGGCGACGGAGTTTACATTTTGCCTACAAAAATGAAAATAACTTGTTTAAAATAGCTTACTAGTATCCGCATTGTTCTTAGTTATGTATAACGCCAATCTATGCGACGTTGTACATTAAAAAATATGCGAATACTTTAACCCATGTATGAGATATTACACGATTACATGGTTTGGTTGACATTTTTTGATTTCACCCATGTATATTATTGATATGTACATTTTGTCTTTAGAAAGCAGGGTTGCAAAAGTTGGTACAATTGTACTTTTTTTGGTACAATTCGAAGATCAAAAGTACAATGGTACACCAATGAGTTATTTGGTACAATTTAAGATCTTTCCCAGTTTATTCCTTTTTTTTCGTGGAACTCCCTTAGTTAAAACGATTTGCGGTGACAACTCAACTTTTATCATTTATATGTGATTGGATCCATGTTTGGCCAGATCTGAAATTGATATAGAAATACATAAAACCAAATTTGAGTTAAATAGGCATGTTAGTAAATATGGAACGACAGCAATCGTAGCAAAATCGACTCAAAAGAATTGTGCAACCATCGGTATACTTAAAGGTACCCAGCCAGAAATTGATGATGGTACAAAAAATAAAGCACTATGAAAGTATATTTTCAAAACGCCCTGAAGACGCGTTATTTTACCAACTCAAAAGTGCTTTTGCAGCACTTATTTATTCGCGAGTTAAAAAATGTTTTATATCTTCCACCCATTTAATAGAGAACATAATAATTATGTCATTCCATTTATGGGAATGAGGAACACGTCCTCTCTGTTAAAAAACGAAAACAGGGGAAAACATTTAGAAGTCTTGTATTAACTTAATTATTTTTTAGTCTATTGTGAGAAAAAATATTAAAAATTGAAATTAAAAAAATTACAAAATGAATGAAAATCAGAATAAAGCGCCTTTAAACCACTTTATTTTTAGTCCTCTGAATGCAGTTAGAGCGCTTTGAAAAACAATAATATGAGCGTTTAACGACGCTATCATTCGGACGTTTCAAGAGCACTCTAAAAACAAAAACCATGACGTTCTAGAAACGCTTGTACCACCATCTAGAGTACTTTTAAAACGCTTTGATGATTGTATTTTTCTGCCTGGGTAGGCCTAGGACCAATAATTTGGATAGCTGCCAGCCTTTGAAATATGACTGTTTTTTTAAATTATATGTAGTCTTAAATGTATTTTTGTAAATTGAATTTTTTTATAAAACTTTTGATATTATATACGAAAGAATGCTTCATTAGGGATATAACCATTTGCATTTTTTTGCAAATATCAAAAAGGACCTATCATAATAAAAAAGTACATGAAAAATCAATAAGAAATATGTGTCAATTTTTTCGCGAATGTTTAAAAAGGTTCGGCACCAATCGCGATGAAGTTTTCGCTAATATTTATTTTTTAATTAATTAGGCAACCGATATTTCTAATGTTGAAAATCATATTTTTATTTTTTTGTTCTTGTTTTATTTTTGTTGTTAAATAACAAAAAACCAAAAAACGGCGGAAGAGAAGGATTCCCACCATAAAACATAAAAAAATATAAATTTGTAGTGTTTTGGAAATTGCAATCGGTGCCGAAGGTTTTTGGACCAAAATGACCCCGGATAAGTTTTTTTGTTATCAGTATAATATTGCCCATACCGCTATGATAGGTTCTTATTTTGGTTATACCCCTAATGCTTCATGCACCGCAAAGAAGATACATGATTTCACTGCATCTGCAATAGCGCTCTTTTAGTGCTACCCAATAGTGCTTTAAACTGTGACATCACCCACAGGAATCATGCAATAATTCAGGTGGTTTGGATGCGCTCTTGAAGCTGCTCCCAGTTCAGCACAAATTTCTGCTGGGAATGTTTTTTCAATCCTTTTTTTAACAAAAAAAAATAAATTAAATATAAAATTTTTGGTACAATTGGGGTCGAAAAAGTACAATTTTAGGAGCTCGTTGGTACAATTTTGATGTTCTCATTTTGCTACCCTGGTAGAAAGCAAGATGCAGTCCAAACCAAAAGAGCTGTAAATTTGGTAAATGAGTGCAAAAATAAGTGCAAAAAAGTGTTTTTACATTTTGGAGAGTATAAAAACTTCGGCACCGAAGAATTTAACACTCTCACTTGTTTTATGTTCATTTGATAAACAAATGGAACATTTTTAAGTATGTGAAAAGTTTTGACGTGTTAAAAGGTAGTTTTGGTAAAAAAAAAAGGAAAAAATGATTTTTGGTGAAAAAAAATGTTTGATGAAACAAAGTTTTTGATGAAGAAAAACAAATTTTTATAAAAAAAAAATGTTGATAAAAAAAAAATTGATGAATAAAAAAAATTTATGAAAAAAAAAAATATGGAAAAAAAAATTTTTATGAGAAACATTTTTTTGATGAAAAGAAAAATTTTTGCTGAAAAAAAAATTGATGAAAAAAAAAATTTATAAAAAAAAAAAATTTTATGAGAAAAAAATTTGCTAAAAAAAATTGTATGTAATAAAAAATTGATGTAAATAAAAATTTCATAAAAAAAAGAATTGATGAAAAAAAAAAAAAAAATTAATAAAAAAAAAATTGATAAAAAAAAATAATGAAAAAACCAAAAAATTGTTGAAAAAAAAAAATTTGATGAAAAAAAAAAATTGATGAAAAAAAAATTTATGAAAAAAAAAAATTATGAAAAAAGAAAGTTTAATGAAAAAAAATTTGATGAAAAAAAAATAAAGTTGATGAAAAAAAAAGTTTGATGAAAAAAAAAAAAAAAAATTATGAAAAAAAAAATTGATGAAAAAGAAAAATTTGATGAAAAAAAAAAATTTGATGGAAAAAAATTTATGAAAAAAAAATTGATAAAAAAATTTTTTTTTTTTTTTTTTAAAAAAATAATTATGTTACTTTTTATTCACCAGCTGGTGAAAAACTGGATTATTGACCACGAGGTGAATTATTATCCAAGTTACAAACCCAAGTTAAAACATTTTTGGTTTTAAGAAAAAGAAAATAGTAATTCTTATTTTCTTTTTCGTTAATTGTTAGCTTATTTTAGTCAAACTGAGGTGGCGCGCCACGGCGTCCAGCAACTTTTTTAAAACTAGACACCAGCCTAAAAATATTATCATGTTAAAAAAAATTAACATAGTAAAAGGGCGCGTCGCAGAGTTTTGAGGATGCCAATTTAAAGTAAAAATTATAAATTTTCGAAAATGCTAACAAAAAATAAATCGGTTGATATTCAAATCAGAGAAAAATGCATTTGAAAAATGCAACTGCGGAAAAATGCAGTTTATTTTACCAAAAATATTATTTTGTAATTTTTTTCTTAAAATAGATAATAGTCTTATTCAAATACGCTTTTAAACATTCAGATCCATAAAGAATTATTAAAGATATGGATTTTTTAATTGAGACACTTTTGACTGATTTTTTGGTTTTTCAAAAATAAAAAATCTAATAAAATCTCGAGTTTTTTGAATTTTGGCGAACTGAAAAGTGAAATCTTTAAATGGGCCCATAGAGTATTTCACTGCAAAATTATAAGAAAATCTAAAGACCGTCGGTCAAAAAGTCGACATTTTTGGGCGGTCTCTCATGGAATGGCCGCTATGTATTTAATTGTATAAAAAACGAAAAAAAACTTTAAATATTTTCTTGAAAAAAGAATGATAGCAAATTATTTCTGTAAAATTAATAAATCATCTGCTAAAAATATGTTAAAAAAAAAATTTTGAAAATCAGCAAACAGAATCAGTAAAAACGCAGTAAAATGTCTGTAAATTTATAATTAAAGATTAACGGAATATCTCAAGCAATTTGTCGTGGAAACTTCCCAGCTGCTGCCAGCTTTTGGAAAGGAAACTTGAGTTAAGGCGATGTCACACTTTAGAGCGCTAGTTGGATACACCAAAAGAGCGCTCTTAAGATGCATTGAGCACCAGCTATTTAAACGTACATTTAGGCAGAAAAGATGACTGGAATCATATTACATTTCATTACCATATGTTATCGTTTAGCACAAACGAATTAAGAGTTAGTGCCAGTTTACAGAAGGCGAACGCTACACACGAACGAAAATTTTGCATGTGTTTTGTTATTGTAACAACAACAAAATACATGTAAAATTTTCGTTCGTGTATAGCGTTCGCCTTCTGTAAACTGGCCCTTAGTTTTTAGATTTTTTTAATAGGGGGTTGCGTCTAAAAATCTGTGATTTGTCATAAAATGCCCCACATTTAGAATTGCAAGTCATCGTAAGCAAATATTAATTTATAGCTTGTATTCGAGATTTAAATAAAATTTGCTAGTAAATAGCGCTACAAGTTTGAAATAGTTTAAATGCATTTGTAACTATTTAACTGTTGCATGCCAGAATTTAACAGTTGATGACTTAATATGGAAAAAAAATTAAATCTCCACCTTACGAGTTTAAATTGAAAACAACTTTTTTTAAATATATCAATTTAATAAATATTTTTTTGTTATCATGTATATAAGGATTTTCACTCCAATCGTCTGGTTATAGAATAGCATGTCCCGAAATCAGGAAATTTTGGAATTTCTTTAGGACATACCCCCAGAACGATGCTTATTGAAGAGCTGATTACCGGAAAAATAATTAAAAAATTGTTGGAGGTCATCTTCAGGGCGCAACCAGCGCACAGTGGACCAAATGCTTAATCTAGCGTGCAAGAGAGTATAATTCGACTTTGAGAGCACCTAGAAACATGAAATTTGTAGTGCACAAGGAAAATGAGATGTGCTTCTATATAGTCCAAATGTGGGCGTTATTTGAAGGGGCGTGGCACTTATTGAAACATTGTCATAATAAAATATAGGTAAAGTAGAGAAAGTATTTTTTTTTTTTAACGTAAAAAAGATTTTTAAACAGTTTAGAAAAGAAATATTTAATTTTGAGTAAAAAAAAAAAAATTTTTTTTACTCATTTCGGTAAAAAGAAAAAAATTTTAGTGAAAATTTTTTTTTGAGTTAAAATTTTTTTTGCTTGTAAAATTTTTACATTACGTTAAAAAATGTTTGAGAATGTCAAAAATACTCAGCAAAATATTTTTGTGGCTCATCAATGTCATTTAAAGCGTTAAGGTGTTTTTTTTTTTTAACGTAAATTCAAGGTACACCAATCTGAAATTCACGGTTTTTGCTTACAACTTCTGAACCACTAGACCGATTTGGCTGATATTCAATACCAACCTGACTAGGAAAATTGAAAATATATATGCCAAGCGTCAGCAGCAACAGAGTTGACGTTTGAAAGTTATCGTGTTTTAAACAGACAGACGGACGGACATCGCTAGATCGACTGAAAAACAAAAACCAGCAAAAACCAGCAGCCAATTTTTTTATTATTTTGGAGCTCAATTTCTATTCTTTTGAAATCATGTAAAAACCCCATAGAAGTTAGCGGGATTAGTACCTAAATTCATTAACAAAATTCAAGTTTGCTTGAAAAATAATTCCATTGTGGACTCTCTTTTTAATTTACTTTTTTTACGAACAACAACACAAATCAGCTTCAAATATACATTACTTGAGGTTAAAATATAACAAATAATTTGATAAATTGCCTTAATACGGTCGTAAAATAGCAGTTTAAACAATCAACACGTCTAGACAGAACTTGAAGATTTTTTTTTTATAAAAACTAATTACTCATGATTGGCTGCCTACGATGGTGTTTTTGCAATAAACAAAGAAATTTTATTAGCGTTAAGTAAGGTAGGAATAGTGCAATCATATATGCGATACTAATTCAATATTGTAAAAACTTAATTTTTCGACCAACTGCGCACCAGATTCAACATTTGGTCCACTGTGCAGCGCTTGAAGTTTGCATCCGTGGTGCATTTTTTTTTATTTTTAAAATTGGTGCCAAAAGTTTCGTTAGGTAGAGTACATTCAGGAAAAAATATTTATAAAGTTTTAGTGGAGCAATTTTGGTCCAGCGCAACGATTTGAAACTTCGAAGATGCTTAATTTATTACATATTTTTTTAAGTTTTTGTAAAAAACAGCTTTTAATACAAAGGCTTGAACATAAACTCCGTTTTATACAAAATCTTAAAAAAACTCTTACAAACTCCGGTTTTTACAAAAACTTAAAAAAATATATAATAAATTACACCTTTTCAAAATATCAAAACGTTGTGCTGGACCAAAATTGCTCCATAAAAACTTTCTAAATATTTTTTCCAGAATGTACTCTACCTAACAAAACTTTTGGCACCAATTTGAAAAATAAAAATAAATATTTTTTTTCACCAAATGCACTAAGGATGCAAACTTTAAACGCTGGTTGCGCCCTGAAGATGACCTCTAAAAATTTTTTAATTTTTTTCCCCGTAATCAGCTCTTTACTAAGCATCATTCTAGGGGTATGCCCTAAAATTTTTCATTTTCGGGACACGATATTATAGAACCACTTTATATAAACGGGTCTTTTATTGAAACATAAACATTTAAGAAAGATGGGAATCTTACTTTTACCTTTTTCCACCTCCGAATTCAATTAGTAATTTTCGGTATTACACTGTCCGACAAAAATTAAAAAAGTCGCTAAATACGAACTCGATCATACAAGTTTGAAACTAGAGACTAACAATAATTTTAGTAAAACTGCATTTACATTTGTTCTGTTCGTGATTCTGTTTGCTTTTAAAAGGACTTCAAAGTTTTAGAGAATAAAATTTTATAAAATATTATTTTAATATTTGCACTTGTCCTAGTGATAGCAAATGAAAGCGAAGGATTTCCCCTAATTTTTTTATTTTAACATTTACATATCAAGAAAAAGTAGGTAAGTTATGTCCTTTCAAAAATGTATCCTTCAATATCTTCCAAAGTTTTCACAAAAATATTTTGATCAAATCAAAAAATTTTTATGTGATTTTTAATTTTTTTGTTATTCATTTTTATATTACTTGGTTAGCTTATTCACGACAAAAAAAAATGATTTTGGTGGGATAAGGCTTTCAGCTATAAAAAATTTTTCGAAGAAAAAAATTTAGAGCCGCAGGGGTCCAACGGTAAAAAAATTTTAAAAAATATTTTTTTTAGTTTTGACAAGCAACGGTTTTAGTTGCTATGTTGCTTTAAATGCTTTATATTCATAAAAAAATATTATTTGTATCTTTATCGTGTTCTAAAAAAGGGTAAGAAATGTATTTATGATGTTTTCGATACACGATAAAGATGACACAGATATGAATAATATTTTTTTTAATATATATCATTAAAAGCAACATAACAACTAAACCCGTTGCCTGTCAAAGCTAAAAAAAATAATTTTTTAAAAATTTTTTACCATAGGACCCCAACGGCTCTAAATTTTTTTTTCGAAAAATTTTTTTAGAGCTGAAAGGCTTATCCCACCAAAATCAAATTTTTTGTCGTGCATAAGTTAAGTAATATAATAATTAATAACAAAAAAATTAAAAATCCAAAAAAAAAATTTTTTGGTTTGTATGGAAAAATGATTTTTAAGTCCCCGCGCTTTAAGGCCCCTTCGCGTAGGGAAGGCGTGGTCGTAGGAGCGTAAAATTTTTCTTGAGTTAGTTTTAAGTCAAATGTAAAAAACGAGCGGGTACCGTCTCAACATTTCCAACATTTCCAAAATAAGGGACATAAAAATTTGAAGAAGCCAGTCCAGATTTGTGATTTTGTATCGTATTTGCGACCGATATGATTTATATTTGAATATTTTTCACTGGGACGCTAAAAAATTTGTACACTCAAAATATTTTGTAGGCAAAAACAAATGAAAAACACACTTAAAATCAGTGAATAAACAATTGAAAACCATCCCAGTAATTATTTATTTGTTTTAACAAACATTAACACTTATTTTTTGCTGTTGACAAAATTTTCTAAAATAAATAACATTAAGCATAAAAAAATTACGTTTTTTCACTCTTTTTTACCAACAAATTCGAAAAAAATAAACAACGAAAACATTAAAAATTAATGATAGTTCTGTTATTTTTACCAACAGATTTCAAAAAAATAACCTACGAAAACATTTAAAATTAATTATTTCGTAGGTTATTTTTTACAATTGATATATTTTTTAAAAATTTTTAATAAAATTTTGGGGAATCGATCCCGCAATCAACTACATTCTGGCCAGACACTCTACCCATCGTGCCAAAGTCACTTGATACAAACATGTTTTTATATTTCTATAAATAATTTTTTGATTTTTTTTTTCTAAAAAAAAAATAACTGACTTGTGTAGGTAAAAACTAATGATATTTCATTAAAAAATACCAACAATTTAAAAAAAAATTACTTACACAAATCATTAAAAATCAAAAGAATAATCAGTAGTTTTTACCTACAGAACAAAAATCACTGACTTTAAAAATTAAATGTTAATGAAAGTCTTTATTTTTTAGTGTGTTATTTTTGAAACAAATGACTGAAGAAGTCATTAATAAAAACTGAATATCAAACAAATGTTTTTTCTTTTAATAACGACTAAACGGAAAACTTTTTAAATAAACTACAAACAGTTAATGACATAATTTTTTGAGTGTAAATATCAAATCTAATGTAAAAACAGTTTCTTGTTTTTAAGTAACGATATCTTGTGCAACGTCTCATATGTGTTTAAATAAACATTTCACGTTTCGTTGATTGCTTTTAAAACAATGCAATAGATTTACGCAAAAAAAATCGTCATATGTAATTAAGAAGTCTATAGAGAATAGTGTGAACGCCCCATTACATGTTTTAAATCTTACGATAAATAGAAAATTGCATGAATCAGCAAATTGATTCACCCTAAAACACAATTTAAAAAAAAAAAATACACTTCATTAGTATTTCAAAGTAAAAAAAGAGAGTAGAGGAAAAATAGCACAAGTGTAAGCAAAAATTCAAAAAAAAGCAAAAATCAAGTGCCAATTGTTTTAATTTTTAACAAATTCATTAAAGTTTTTTTTTTTTTTTTAATTAAACATCGCTAACATAGAATTATACAAAAAAAAATGTGTGCAAACTAAATAAAGAGGTATATAATTTTAATTACAACTCTATTGTTTATTAACTGCAACAGAAAAAATTAAATTGTGTAAAAAAATATCGAACAAATCTATAAAAATTGAAAAACATTTAACAAAATGTCAACACACGCGTATCAACTAGTAATACGAGTAAGTTAAAGTGCTTTTACATTTGCTGATTTGTTTAATTTTTTTTTGTTTTAAAAATTTTATTGTGAATAAGGAGTCAAGTTAACGTTAGTAATTTTTTTTTTCGTTTTCGTGTAGTGTAAAATTAAAAATTAATACACATGTTAAAGAAACATGCAACAAGGAAACTTTGAATACAATTTGACACAAAAAAAATCAACATCTTAAATTTTTAATTGATTTGAATGTTGAATTTTTATTTTTTTTTTTTACTTTTGATAGAAAAGTTTTACTACAATTTCATTTAAGCAATAACCACGCCTCGGCCGAATTAACTTTAACCTTAAGTTAAGAACACTGTAAATTTCTTTTTTGATTATGATTGTGGGGTGCCCTACTAATAAGTATATTTCGACGAAAATCGAAATCTTCGCCAGAGTGAGTAAGCGATCTGATTGCATTTTTTACAGGAACTAATTTTATGCTCGTAATTTCAACGAGTATGTAACTACGAGTGTAAAATACCTAATACACTCAAAAAATTATGTCATTAACTGTTTGTAGTTTATTTAAAAAGTTTTCCGTTTAGTCGTTTTTAAAAGAAAAAACATTTGTTTGATGTTCAGTTTTTATTAATGACTATTTCAGTCCTTTGTTTCAAAAATAACACACTAAAAAATAAAGACTTTCATTAACATTTAATTTTTAAAGTCATTTATTTTTGTTCTGTAAGTAAAAACTACTGATTATTCTTTTGATTCTTAATGATTTTGTAATTTTTTTTTAAATTGTTGGTATTTTTTAATGAAATATCATTAGTTTTTACCTACACAAGTCAGTTATTTTTTTGTAGAAATAAAAAATCAAAAAATTATTTATAGAAATATAAAAATATGTTTGAATCAAGTGACTTTGGCACAATGGGTAGAGTGTCTGGCCAGAATGTAGTTGATAGCGGGATCGATTCCCCAAAATTGTATTAAAAATTTTAAAAAAAATATATTTCAATAGAAAATTGGTAAATAAGAATGAAAAAAACGTAATGTTTTAATATGTAATGTTATTTATTTTAGAAAATTTTGTCAACAGTAAAAAATAAATGTTGATGTTTGTTAAAACAAATGAATAATTATTGGGATGGTTTTCAATAGTTTATTCACTGGTTTGAAATGTGTTTTTCATTTGTTTTTGCCTACAAAATATTTTGAGGGAAACATTAAAGGAAACATGTAATATCCACTTTACACTATTATACTTTTCCACTATACAAGCGTAATTTGACCATGTTCGGGACATATTTTATAAACATTTTTATAAAATCCAAAAATATTTTAGAAGTTTGTAAATTTCGATGTGTATAATGGAAAAGTGTGATAGTGTAAAATGGGTATAAATGCTGATGGTAATTTAATGTCGCATTTGGCAATTTCGTTATCAGTTACCGAGACATACATTTCAACTGTTTTTATTAATATGAAATAAAAACAGATGTTTTCTCGGGGCCAGAAAAGCGTATTTTCTAAAATGCCGTCACAAAAAACATGAAACTCAATTTTACGTAAATAATGTCATATTTTTGATTTACGCAGGTTTTAAAAAAATAAATGGGGGAAAAAATTTTGAAAAATGCATGCAAATATTGCACTTGCATCAAAAGTTCACTTTTTTAAAAATATTTTTTTTGAGTGAATTGGTATAAAAACTGACAATCGTTTAATCGAAGTCTCTGCACAGATAAAAACGAATTCTTATATTGACCCCCATATTTGTGAATACAATTAACTTTTTTACTGAAAGTGCTCTTATACGGAAATTTGTGATATCAACTAACGTTTGTAAATATTGATTGTTGAAAAAAATGTAAAAAGAAATGATAAACGAGTTTGTAATAGTTCTCTAAAATTATTATCTGTATTGACAAACGTACAAAATCTTAAATTTTTTTTCAACAAAGAAATTTAACAAACACAAACACGATTTGTTGATCTAACAAACGTAAAAAATCTAATTTTTTTTTTCAACAAAGAAATTCAACAAACACAGAAACTGTTTGTTGACATGATAAAATAATTTTGAAATAAAATTACTTGACTGAGTTTGTTAAAAACAAAATCGAAGTTTTGTATAGACTAACAGGTGGCCGGCCGCCCCGTTTTTATTAAATGTTTGGTTGATATCATTTTTAGTTGATTTAGAATTGCTGTTTGTTGATTTAAATTTGACGATTTTATTTTCTGTGTACCGAGACATACATTTCAACTTTTTTATATCGATTATCAATAAAAACAGATGTTTTCTCGGGCCAGAAAAGCGCCCAGCAAGTATTTCTAAAATGCCATCACAAAGCCCATGAAAGAAACTCAGTTTTACATAAATAATATCATATTTTTGATTTACGCAGGTTTTAAAAAAATAATGGGGGAAAGGTTTTGAAAAATGCATGCAAATATTGCATTTGCATCAAAAGTGCACTTTTTTTTGTGCGTGAATTGGTAAAAAACTGTCCATCGTTGGTAAAGTGATCAAGAAAAGTCGCCACCCTACCTTGCTTATAAAAATAAAAGGAACTTGCTGTGTAGGCAGTTCTAATATAATTTCGTAAATTAAAATTATATAATTTTAATTTAGTTTTGGATCTTCCAATTTTGTTGGGCTAGAAGCTTAATATCTATTTTATTTCGATCCAGCCTATTGCATGTAGCACAACAATTTGTTTATTGTATGGAATGTTTAAAATTCTAAAACATGATTGTTTATTCAAACGTATGTACATAAGGGTGCCCCAAAATTTTCAGGGCTCAAGCATAATTTCAATATGAAAAAAATATTTTGAAAAAAAAAAACAAAAATTCTGAACTATGGGGCGTTCCATGCCCAATTGGATACTTTGAAAAACGTTTTTTTTTATTTTTCACATTTTTCACAGCTTTAATTACCCTTTGGAAATTCCTTCCTGGTAGATTTTCAGCATTTTTTGATGATTGGCGTAAAAGATATGGAATTTTCAAAAATGCGTAGCTTGTTGCTTTACTCAAACTTATTGTACCTATAACTTCTTCAAAAATGGTCCAAATTCCGAAATTTTTTTTACGTACTTTTTTAGAAAAAATACGCAGAAATTTTCATAAGTGTTCTACTATACGATTTTTAAGTTTTAAAATTTAAATCTTATTTTTTTTAAATGTTTGTAATTTTGGACTTCTTTTAATGTTTTTTTTTTATAACTTCTATTAATACTACAAATTGTTAAGATCGTGGGATTATATGAGCAAATCCATTGGAAATTTAACTGACGATCACCGATTTCGTTTATTTTCGGTTATATTTTTTTTTGTTTTTTGTTTTTTTAGATCAATACTTTGGAAGATATGGGCGTTTAAAAAAGCGCCTTTTTGACAATAGTAGTATTTTTTTTTTTTTTTTAATTTCAACAAATATTTTGAAAACCATATTTGAATGTCCCTTTTCCCTGGATTTCCAAAATAAAAATTTTGTATTAAAGGTTAGAATATCCTTTTAACGTTGTTAAAATTTCAGAGAGTTGTTTTTTCGTATTGTTGAGCAATTATTTTTTAAAGTTTGTTTGGCAACAAATCAAAAATTGAGCTTTATCACCAACTTTAAAAATTTATTGCTCAACAACTAGTGTTTGGGGTCCGGGAATTCCCGGGTCGGATTTCCCGGGAATTCCCGGGAAAAGATTAACGGGAATTCCCGGGAATTTTTTTAATTTTTCCCGGGAAATCCGGGAATTTTATAAAATAATCTATTTTATATAAAAAACGTTTATTTTAATTTATTTTTAATATTTTTTTACATACAGGTACAATAACCGATATAACCATGTCATCAACTGTGTTGTTCTGGGCAAGGTACGTATTACTAGCGAGAAGACTAAGGTTATTTGAATATTTGACAGCAAATTTATTGTTCCAACGAAGTCTTTGAGGACCCGATTCATCTATATGTCTATTATTTGGTATTGAGGAAATTAAGTTGAGAACCAGCGGCATATGATCGGAGTAGGGTTTGCAATCAATGTTAAAATCATCTACAAATTTTAATAAGCTGTGAGAACAGATACAGTAATCTATAACGGAGCTGCCACCACCACCGCAATAGCTTAATTCACCATTTTTATCACCAGTAGTTCTACCATTAAGCACTATTCCACCAAAGCTGTCAACGATCTCCATCAGCTTTTTACCTTTTGAGTTTATGGTATTGTCTTTTGAGCACCTAATTTCATTAATATGTGGTAGGTCGTGTAGTAAATTATGATCTAGTACTTGATCATCACCAATACGTGCGTTTAGGTCGCCAACAATACAGAAATTTATTGGGGATAGTTCAGATAAACAATTTTCAAAATCTTCAAAATCAGCGTTCCAATTTGTACAATTCAGATATCGGGGTATGAAGTAAAAAACGGTTTCATCCAGCTTTGCTGTTAGAAAAACATTATTGGAATTTACCAAAAATTTTAAACTATAAGTTTTTTGCACTTCCTTTTTGAAACCATATAAACAGCCACCACTAGCACGTCCAGCGTTATGTGATTTCTTTGCATCAATCCAGTATAAGGTATAGTTTTGAAAGTATGGTGTATAAAGATTACGTTTGTCTGCTATTACATGCGTTTCAAATAGAAAGAAGATATCAAAATTATTTAAATACGTTACAAAATTTCCAAAATTAAGTGTGCTGGCAAGATTGGCTACATTAAACGATACTACACGACATTTGTTGTGTTGCTATTGTGGGGGTATATGAATTGCGTTGGCAGGTAATACACCATTATTATCACGGGTAATGACATCCACCGCATAACAGGCTTCAGACAACAGCATTCTTAAAAATTCTGCATCATCATTTGAGTATGCCACGGCTTTTTCAGAAGACCAAGTATATTTTTTATCGTTTATAAAAATACAAAATTCACCCAATCTAACTTTAATATTTTTGTTTAAATTCGAAATACTTTTGCTTATTTGCCTTAAATTGTACCGAACATGTTGCTCATCTTTGGTATAGTCTTTTTGAATAAAAATCTGTTTATCTTTTATATTACCCTTTGCATTTAAAACATTCGATGCTTGCATACAAGATCCAAGTGTAAAAAGAAATGAGTTTTTAGCAGGCAGTTTACGAGCATTAATTACATAAACATCAACTTTTAGTACATTTGTACATAAATTAACAAATTCAGTTTTGACCTCATGAATTTTTTGACTATTAAAGCCGTTGACTATAATATTAGCAGATCTAGTCCTACGATCTATGAATTCTAGACGCGATGAGAGTTTTTCAATATCTTGTCTTAGTTTGGTATTTTCTTCTCTTAGTTCTTCAATTTCAGTTTTTATTGACACAAGATCCTCCTTTCTGGCAACATCTTTTAATTTTGAATCTAACAAGTAACAAAGTTTATCCCAAGAAAATACATCAGGTATAGTTGTTCGATATTCCATAGTTTGACTTTATTGCTGTTTGACTATATTTACTATCAGTGATAAAAATAATATGGTTGCTACTATAGTCGTAGTTTTTTAGACACTGCTGACTATTTTTAGTTGTGACTATTTTAGTTGTAGTTTTTTAAATACTGTTGACTGTATTATTTAGAAAAAATTAAAGCATACTTTTAGGCAGTTATAAATACGTAGAACAATATTGGCATGCTAGTGTTAAAATGAATCAGCTGTTATTTACACAAAAAGGCGCAAGTTACAACAATATATATATGTAGATAAATGTATCCAGAATTAGTTGATGACAAAAAATGAAAACTTGAATTATGTTGAATACTCCCTTTGTTGTTACTGCACTCCAACAGGCTGGTATCCAGTACTGATCGATTAATAGTATTTCACTGGTTTTAACAATTTAACTTGGTTTATTAACAATAAAACTTGAAAATAAACAAAATTTTTTTGCACAGATAAAAAATTTTTACGTTTTGACAGTTCAGTAGCAGGGTTGCCAATCTACAATAACATTTGCTATTTTTTGTAGTTTTTCTATTTGGAATAACAATGCAAATATATATTCATAGGAAAACTGACCAAGTGTAAAAAATATGACAAAATCATGAAAAAACTTAAAAAGTCAAAAAATATACGTCGGTTAATGATAATTTTGCTAAGACTGTCAAAAAAATATAAAAGTTTTGAACCTAGAATTTACATTTGCAGAACAAATATTAAAAGTGCTGCCAACTATATTAGTTTTTGCTCGAATAACGCAGTTTTAAAGTTTTTTGCGATTTTTAGCTATTTTTTGCGATTTTTTGTGGGGGAAAAAGTTGCAATATTGTTTATGTTTTGTTTTATTGTATTTCAGGATTTTTAACTTTTTTTATGTTTTAATTACTTGTTTATCTGTAATAAAACTGTTTTTAATAAAAAGTTGGTAAAATTTTAATGTTTTTTATGATTTATATTAATACTGAAAATTTCCCGGGATTCCCGGGAATCCCGGGAAATAAATTATTTTTTTCCCGTTTCCCGGGAAATTGAAAAGTCCGGGAATTCCCAAACACTATCAACAACGCAAAAAACACCTATCTGAAATTTTAACATCGTTAAAAGGACATTACAAACTTTAATAAAAAAATTTGGTTTTGGAAATCAATGGTGTCCTTGGTAGGATAAAAGAACATTCCAATATTGTTTTAAACAATTTTTAACAATTTTTGTTATTTTTTTTTTTAATTTTTTATTTTGTTTCTAGATTTAAAATCTCCATAACTTTATCAACAATATTGTCACAGAAAGTTTTTTCGTAAATCTTAATGGTTTCGTGTAAGAAAGCTCAATAAAAGTGTATAGAGCCAACTATTTGATTTTTTGCCAAAAATTTAAAAAAAAAAATCCAATATTTGGCTCTCTAACAACCTTTCAAAACTTATAGCTCAACAATACGAAAAAACACCTCTCTGAAATTTTAACAGCGTTGAAAGGGAATTCTAAACTTTTAAACAAAATTTTGCTTTTGGAAATCCATGGTGTCCTTCCAAGGAAAAAAGGACATTCAAATACTGTTTTCAAAATTTTTTGTTGAAATTTAAAAAAAAAAATTTTTTAAAAACTATTTTTGTTATTTGTGTTCAGCGCAACAAACTAAATAGGATGTGTCTCAAGAGGTGACAGGACATAATCTCCCGGACATTATCCCCATAACGGAAATTGGGACAATGACCGAATACATCACTGTCATAATCCCCATATTAGTTGTGGGGACTATGACTATTTCAAAAACGGTCATAATCCCAATGGGGATTATGTTCGCTCCCTGTTGTAATTACGACCGACATTTTTGGGACTGAGGCGGACGTTAGACACTCAAAATATTTAGTATTCAAAAACAAATGAAAAACACATTTAAAACAAGCGATAAAACATTTGAAAACCATCCCAGTAATTATTCATTTGTTTTAACAAACATTAACATTTATTTTTAACTGTTAATAAGATTTTCTAAAATAAATAACATTAAACATTAAAAAATAACTTCACTTTAATTATTTTTACCAACAAATTCGAAAAAAATAACCTACGAAAACATTAAAAATTGATGATTTTTGTCATCAACATCAAAAATTAATGATTTCATAGGTTATTTCTAAAATTTTTCTATTGAATTTTATTTAAAAAAAAAAAATTAATAAAATGTTTGGGGAATCGATCCCGTAATCAACTACATTCTGGCCAGACACTCTAACCATGGTATTTTTTTGAATTTTTTGTCTGCAAAAAAAACCAACACAAGTAGATAAAAACTAATGACTTTTCTTTAAAAAATGCCAACAATTAAAAAAAAAAATGACGTACACAAATCATTAACAATTAAAGAAGAATCACTTATTTTTACTTACAGAACAAAAATAACTGACTTTAAAAGTTTAATGCTAATGAAAGTCTTTATTTTTTATGTTGTTACTTCTGAAACAAAGAACAGAAATAGTCATTTAGTAAAACTGAACATTAAACAATGTGTTTATGTACAAACAGTTAATGATATAATTTTTGGAGTGTAAGTCCAAGTGCAGAATTTTGAACACTTTCTGACATAAAAATATTTGTTTTTGTTTAAAGAACATACGAAAACACAAGTAAAAAATTAATTTTTTCAGAAGTTTCTTTAGTTCTTAAAAGGGAAACTTTTCCCCCGGTAAAATTGTTCTCATTTTCCTGCCTATAACCATAAGACATCTTCGTGCCTAGCCTCAGGAATCTACACCATTTTCAATTGTATTTCAGAAATAGTCAATTGTATTTCAGATTTTTTAATTGGATTTCAAAAAAAGTCAATTTTATTTTAGATTTTTTATTTGTATTTCAGAAATAGTCAATTGTGTTTAAGATTCATCCAATAGTATTTCAGAAATCGTCAATAAAATTTCAGATTCTTGCAATTGTATTTCAGAAATAGTAAATTTTATTTCAGAAACAGTCAACTGCATTTCAGAAAGTAATCAATTGTATTTCAGAAATAGTCGATTGTATTTCAGAAATAGGTGATTGTATTTCAAAAATAGGCAATTGTATTTCAGAAATTTCCAATAGTATTTTAGTAAAATAACACTGTGGGACAAATTCAGGTTAGCAAAAGTTGGGTTGATTGTAAGAGTGAGGGGTAAAAATAGAGGCTAAATTAGAAGACCCGTATCGCGGCGTTTGATTATGTTAGTTAAAATTTTTTTTAATCGATCTTCGAACTTTTCAGTCAAATGCCGATTTTCAGCATATTCCCAGCAAAAAATAAACGAAGTGGTTCAAAAATAATTAGTGGTTTCACTGCATACAAAGTAGCGATAGGTGCCGAACTTCATATTCCGTAGGAAGTACTTTTAAAATCACTTCCAAATGCCACAAAATAACAATTAAAACATCTTTCACCAGTTCTTTACTTAAGGATTTTAAAGTACCTCTTTTACTTATATGTTCTTAGGAATTAAATCAAATCAAATTAAATCAAATCACCACAACATATGAACTTCTTTTTGAACTGAAACACTTAGAATGGGGGTGATACACGAAGTATGCACTTTTTTACGTCCAGCTTCGAATGGATTTAGGTTTTGCAAAAATGGTATCAAAATTTGGTAATGGCATTTCATTTCTCCTTATTTAAAGCTTAAAAAATCGAAAAGACAAAAATCGATTATTGATAAATTTTTTAAATTTCATACAAGCAATTTGGCGTTTAACTACCATTCTATATCTTATATCGAAAAAAGTAAATCCTAAATTAAATAAATACATTACGAACTAAAGCGGATGTTTCTCCATCACATTATTAAAGATTGTTTAAGCTTTTTAGAAAATTGCGGTTTAGGCTTGTGGTCAGAACAAACTGGTGAATCGATTCGCCGTGAATTTTTATAGTTTTGTGTGATCTTTATAATTCCTCCTATTTTTAGTTCGAATGATATACGTTTGATTATCAATGAAATTATTTTTTCTATCGCGTAAGGTTTTTAAGATATTCGCGTTTGAATATTGATATATTTGGGTCTCCTCTGTAACGTATTCTTAAGTTGCTCGATTAGAATAGTACTCGATTTAGTAAAAATAATACATTTTTATTACAAATCTGGTATCAAAATTTTTCTATCGCGTACTGTTTTTGAAATATTGTTGTTTAAAAATCTAAACTCCACTGTTGCGCACTTATATTCTTTATAAATCACACTAACATTTTCAAACGCGAATATCTCAAAAACAGAACATGCTTGAAAATTTGGATTGCAGTTTTTGAATCCGGGGGTCCATTTTATATGAAATCAAGTCCTATTTGGTGGAAGCAACGTAAGAAAACGTAACAGTGGACCCATAAAAGTGCTAAAATATTGTTTTTTTTTTACTTTTTAACAGCGAATATCTTAAAAACGGTACGTGCTATAAAAATTTGGACGGTAGATTTGGAAGCAGTAGATCAAAATCTATAAGGACCAGTTAGAAATTTCACTGGGAGGTTTTTGCTGTCAAACAGTGTTTTTAGTGAAAATATTACAAAAAAATACTCTTTCAATTTATCTTACAAAAAGAAGTGAAAAAATCACTTCTAATTTAGAAGTTCTAAATCACCAAATAAAAATTACATAATCAAACCCAAAATGCCAAGAAATATGTACTTCTAAAGAAGTGATGAAATATTAACATCCGGATCCCTACTTCACTAGTGATATATGTTATTCTGAAGTGTCAATCTTTCGCCACTGAAAGGTGGCGAAAAAAGAACATACTTTGTGTGTCACGCCCATATTAAATTCATCAATGTTTCAGTTGAAGAAGAAGTACATCTGGTTCATAAGTTGTGGTGAATTTTGTAGTGAATGGTAAACTCTTTTTTTGCTGGGTTGTTTATATTGTTTTTTTGATATAACTCGTCGACTAATTGATATTTTTTTAATCTTTAAAAGCTAAATTATTGCTAGAAACCTGTCCAACGATTAAAATTTTTTAAAAAATTCATTTCGAAAATTTTTGTGGTGCTACAATGCAATTGACTATTTATGAAATTCAAATAACTATTTCTGAAATATATTTGGAAATTTTTGAAATACAATTAACTATTTCTAAAATACAATTGACTATTTCTGAAATACAATTGATTAATTTCTGAAATACTATTGGATGAATCTGAAATACAATTTACTATTTTTATAAGTACAATTGGACGAATCTGAAATACAATTGGAAAATCTGAAATACAATTGACTATTACTGAAATACAAACGGAAAATCTGATATAAAAAAGGAAAATCTGAAATACAATTGACTATATCTGAAATACAATTGAATATATCTGAAATACAATTGGAAATTCTGAAATACAGTTGGAAATCCTGAAATACAGTTGACTATTTCTGATATATAATTGAAAATGGCGTAGCTCTATTAATTTGAATTAAATCTTGTCTTACACAGATGGACGGACATTTTGATATTTTGACCTTAAATTACTCTAAACCTAGACGTGCTAATACCCACTTTACATTATTATACTTTTCCATTATGCAAGCGTAATTTCAAGATGTTTGGGAAATATTTTATAAAAAAGTTGTTGGTTTTTTGGATGCCCTAATTTACAATTGTATTTTGTGTTTTATACGATATTTTTTTTCTTATAAGGATGGTCTCCTAAAGGATCTCCACCAGACAAAAATTGCAAGAAAAACTTTAAGTGTGTTTAGCGGATTTAATTCTTTTATAAAAAAAATTTAGGAACCAATTTTTAAGTTTGACCATACATATTTTTCTATTTGTTTCAAGGAGTCATTAAAAAATTTGGTATTCATCCAACAAAATGTACGTCAAAGCCGTATTTTACTAAATTTGTTATGTACCGTTTTAAGGGGCTTTCATATATTATTTTTTGTAAGCCCATTTTTTTAGATCCTTTAGGAGTCCTTCCTTGCTAGTATTTTCATTAATTTGAATATGTGTGTATCTGTGTATTTTTTATTCATTGTGTGTGTGTGTTGTTTTTTTTTTTAATATGTTGTTTTGTCAAACGATGACGTTTTGTTAAAATAAAACTGACATTTGGTCAAAAGTTTAGCATTATTCTTTTCTAGACATTTTTTTTTTATTTTTACTTGAGAAATGAAACAACAGTGACGATATGAAAACAATAAGATGGAAAATAAAACATTCACCCAACAATAACAAAAAAAATATTTTTACAGTAAAAAAATATTGTTCTCTCTTCAAATAAAAACAATAGCAAGTGGTAACAACGAATACAAATTAATGCGAAAACAACAATGCTATTTTTTTTTGTGTGCGACATTTCCGTTTCCGGCAACCCATAGAAAAAGTACCTTTTTTTGAAATGTAGTCAAGTTTAAATTTTAACAACGAATGCAGAAAAATTAGAAATTGATAAAAGTTTAAAAAAAAAGAAAATCATATTAGTTACATGTTTTGATAAAGGGTTTTTTTTTTAAACAAAAGATTTTTTTTTTTTGGAGAGAAAGTCTTGTTTAATGTTCAAATAACTGTTGTGAAGGAAATTTGGAGTTTTCAAAACATATATTTTTCTAATGCATCAGTTGGTGAGCATCGACTATCAACTTTGAGTATGTTTTTATAACGTCCTTTGAGATAAATCCTTGGAGATAAATAACTTTAAATAAAAATATCAATTAATTTTATCAAAATTCATAAAAAATGTTCAAAGAATTTTTTTTGCTAAATTTAAGTTATGTCTTTTTTATACCCTCCACTCTAGTGATAGAGGGTATATATAAGTTTGTCATTCCGTTTGTAACACCTCTAAATATTGGTCTAGGACCCCATAAAGTATATATATTCATGATCCTCGATCGATTTTAAGACAATCTAGCAATGTCCGTCCGTCCATCCGTCCGTCCGTCTGTCTGTATGTATGTCTGTTGAAAACACGCTAACTTTTGAAAGACTTTACGGAGGCTCCTGAAGTTCGGCATATGTGTTGGGCATTTACCTGGTCAGGTTGTTATTGCAATTCAGCGAAATCGGTCCAGTGGTTCAAAAGTTATAAGCAAATGAGTGAATTTCGGCAAGGGTTTTTCTGGAATTTACGAGATAAAACACACGGTAACTTTCGAACAGCAATTCTGAGGGTGCTGAAGTGTGGCATATATATTTGTCGTTCCTCTGGTCCAGTTCGTTTTAAATTTCAGCCAAATCGGTTCAGTGGTTCAAAAGTTATTAGCAAAACCGTAAATTTCAGATTAGTTTCACCTTAAATTCACGTGTTGAAAACCCGTTAAACATGTTTTAAAAACATTTGAAAGTCACAAAAATATTTTACAAGGTATTTTTGTCACTCAAAAACAATTTTACACTCAAACAATAAAAAAATAAACTCAAAAAAAATTTTACACTCAAAAAAAAATTTACACTCAAAAAAAAAAAATTAGTAAATAATTTTTTTTTTTTCAAAAATTACCAAAAAAAAAAGCTATTTTACACAAAATAAAATATATATAACCAAAAATTTTATTTTTTTCACGTTAGAAAATTTACTATCACTTAAAAAGGTCATTGTGGAGGGTATTCATAGATTCGGCAAAGTCGAATTTAACTTTTCTACTTGTTTTTACTATACACATCACAGGCTTTTTTTCGTAACTTGAAAAATTTTTAAAAATGTTTTTTTATTTTTAATAATTTTTTTTATTTCAAAATGCAAATTAAATTTTTTTAAATTTGTTGGTGAATGGGAAAAAATATCGGAGTTTAAAAAAAATATATGTTTTTATATTGTTGGACTTTATATTAAACTATCTGAAGCGTCCGGTATTGCCCGGTTATTTAGACATGAATATCTAAATAGCTTCTTCCCGGTGCCATTTATAGGGTCCATTTATACATACTAATTTTTTCATGGCGAAACATATTTACATACATTCTGCAGTGCCGTAAAATTTCACTGAAATAAAAAAAATTGTTAATAACTTCACCCCGGCGCACTGTGGTCAATATTTTAAGATAGCGGCCAAAACTCCTTTTGGTTTTTGTTCTCCGATTTTAAAGTTATTAGACTCATATGAAAGTAGACAGTAGTAAACCTCGGGAGCCAAAAAATTAGAACTCTATTTCAACTATTTCACTGAGAACAGGGTGGTCCAAAATGGGCATTTTTAGAATTTAGTAAATTTATGATATTTTTAGTTAATTTTTAAAGTTTAAATGATCATAACTTTTTTGTTTTTCAAGATTTTTGGACGAAATAAATTTTGTGTTGTAACTTAACTTATTATCTATTACTGGTAAAAAAATTGAAGCTCTACTGTTTTCAGAACAATTTAAATATTTTTTTTAAAAAAGGTCAAATTTCTCGGAAATTTCCTACTTCATAGAGCACAACTCCTGTGAGTCAAGCTGAGTCAAAACACAAATTTACTATTTTGTAGTCCTAACTCTCCCCTACATTCCTATGTATACATGTCCATGCATCGGGACTGCACTTTTTGAGCTACAGCAATTTTTCTGACCCAAGGTAAGATATTCGGTACAAATGCACGTCATATTTTTTGAGAAGTAATTTGTATGTGAAAGTGGCTATTATGCATATATTTTGATGAAATTTTGTACAAGAGTTCTTATTGACCCAAAAAATAATTCTGTTGAAATCAGGAGAAGTTGGCCCATATTTGGACCTAGTCCACATAGAAGGGTGTATCAAAATTTTGACAAAAATGACAATAGAACTCTCAAATTATGTGGTATCTGGCAGTTCACTTGGAATAGGTAAAAAATGATTTTATTGCCATCTAATATTACATAACTTAAATACCTGAAAATTGCAAATAAATTTAAAACCAATGGAAATAACTGGTAAAACCAAGTACCTGTTATATTATGTTTCAAAGAGGTAAAAAAGATTATGTTGAAACTTCGTATATTAATCCATGCATTAATTTTTTTCTTCATTATTGTTTAAACAATGGCTAAATTCAGTTATAGTGTTCTATCTGATATATATTTTGAACGGAAAGATGAAAACGACATTATTTTACATGTAATAAATAATCCATTCTTCAAAATATGCGACAAACAAGAAATTAAAATTCATAACTTAAAAATAAAAAACTTTTTAAATGCTTTAAGAAAACGGTACAATCAATGTTCCAGAAACAAGAAATTGTTTTACTCACGCATCCAAAAATGGCTAAGAAATAAACTTATTTTTAAAAAGCCATCAGTAACTACCACGGAAACTGGAAAAGGTGGTCGACTAGTAAAGCCAATTGATAATTGTAGTGAAGGATCACGAAGACGCAAGCTTAAACATATCAACGAAGAAGTTTCTTGTAGCATCATAAAGGATTCATTTCTGCATCAAATTCAACCATCGAAAACTAAAAAGAGTAAAATTGCTATCATTGAAAAAATAGTGAAAGCAAGTCCCAGACGCACAAAAAGGACTTTAGAAAGTATGCCGACACCAACTGAAGAAAATAAATTTACTCCAGAAGAAGCATTTGCACTATTTTTGGATTTGAAAATGACTAAAAACCAATAAACAGAATTGCGGAAGCGAACCAATGAAAAAAATTGTGGAATTTTTCCATCATATCGAGATATAGTTTCTGCCAAAAAAGATTGCTTACCTTCACCAACTGCTATTAGTGTAACTTCAAGTTCAGCAGAAATAAAATTGCAGGATCTTCTTGAACACACTGCAGAACGATTATTAAAGACATTTGATGCTGACTATTTAAAGAAGTTTAAAAATTGCAGCATGACTTTAATTTCTAAATGGGGATGTGATGGGTCCTCTGGCCAGAAACAATACAAACAATGTAATGCGGAAAATTCATCAGATGCCAATTTATTCATGATTTCTTTCGTTCCATTACGTTTAACAAAAACTTATATTGGTTCAGAGCCGTCAACTAGTAGAGCTGCAGAGATAGATGTATGGAAGAATGAAATTCCCTCGCCAACAAAATTTTGTAGACCAATAAAGTTTGCTTACAAAAAAGAAACTAAAGATGTCATAACTGAAGAAGTTGGCAATATAAGAGATGAAATTAAAGAACTTCAAGCAGTGATATTTGAATTTAATGACCAATGCATCGAAGTTAACTTTAAAATGTCACTTACAATGATCGATGGAAAAGTTGCACAAGCTTTAACCGAAACAAAGTCTTCGTCAAGCTGCACCATATGCCAAAAAACATCAAGTCAATTGAGCCAACCACCAACACAAGACGATAGTTTTAATGATGCATATGAATTTGGAATGTCACCTCTTCATGCTAGAATTCGTTTTATGGAGCATATTCTTAAATTGGGATACGATACGAAACAGTGAGAAACAACAAAGAAAATTTGGAAAAAAGAAAGCAAAAATAAAAGATATTCAAGAAAAATACTGTGAGATAGGCCTTATAATTGACCAGCCAAAGCAAGGAGAAGGAATTTCTAATGATGGAAACACAGCAAGGAGATTTTTTTCCGATCCAGAAACTGCAGCTTCTATAACTGGAGTAGATTATGATTTAACACTACGATTTCAAATCATATTAGAAGTTATAGCATGTAGCAAAAAGATAGATGCAAAAAAATTTGGTCAGTATGCTAATGAGACAGCAACCCTTTATAACCAAAAATATTATTGGAGACATATGCCAACCACAGTTCACAAAATTTTGTTCCATGGGGAACAAATCTGTGGCAAAAAGGAATAAGTGCATAAGTGTTTTTATACTACTTTTCAGGAGAGCATTTTTAAGTTTTAATTTCAAATACCAAATCTGGGTTTAAAAATTTGAAAATTTTGGGCATGTAAATATCTCAAGCATTATTATCGACACAATCCTTGCTACTTTAAAAGTTGATATATATTAGGACAACGGAGATATCGGGTGAAAACCATTGATGTTGTTATTGCGTTTTGCAAAATTACATTTTAATCCAAGCATATGTCGAGATATGCAGTTATGTATCCCTGTAAAATACATTTTAGCGTCTTCAACGATTTCTGATTTTAAAATAAGGAATAAAAACATAACTCAGATATGCTGTTACGATTTTTATTTTTCCTTTAAAAAAAAATGAGTTGTGGAGTTCTGAAATCAATATCTCAGAAAGTAATGGTCCGATTTTCATAAAAATTTGATACAATACGAAAATGGATAAGGAGATTCCAAAAATGCAAAAACACGTTTTGGACATAACTCGACTTATGTTGTTATGGGTTTTTGCCACAGAAATAATTCAGCACAATATGCTTCCAATTGGAGATCTCTCAGAAGAAGCGCAAGAAAAAAGGAACAAAGAAAAATTTCCAGATATTGTACTAATGAAGATCTTATTAATATTTTGTTGTGCACATCAGACCCATATATGTCCAGTTTTCGACAAAAATGGAAATCAACCTCATTAGAGTTAGATAAAGAAGCTAAACAACTACTGCAAAATGAAAATCAAAGCTATTTGGAAGAAATTTTTACTAATATTGTTTAATTAATACTAGTTTAAAGATTTTAATTTGTTTCTAATTTTAGTATAAATGTTTATTAATACATTTAAATAAAATATATGTGCACTTTAAATCAATAGTAAAAGTTTACTTAAAATTTTATCGATGTTGTGTTCTGAATATAATATATTCAAATGGTATTGATATTGTTTGGAATTTCAGTGTTATTTTTCAGTTTAATCCTCACAAGAATTAGCTTTCTTCCAAAAAAACCAACCTTTGGCCCCTGTGAATATTGAGACTAAATAAATGTCAGGGGCCAAATGTTGGCATTTTCTGACCAAAATTAAGTTTAGGAATAATAAATAAGTATTGGTTGTAAAATACGATTGAAGAAAATAAGAAATTATAAAAAAAATACCTATTTAAAATGTCAAAATATTGAACTTTTACATGGAAACTCAACAAAAAATTAAAATGCATTTTTAACTACACATAACTTACGTTCCTATCAGTCGATTTTTACGTTTGAACACGCAAATTGAAGCTTAAAGTCCCTCCTATTAAACAAAAAAAATTGCGCAAAAAAATACCAATCCGGTCAAAAGTTATAGAGTTTTGACCGCTATCTCGCGAAATTGACCACTGTGCGGCGCCATCTACCGGGTTTAAATTTTACAAGGAAACTAATTTGTGTTAAATTAATATATCTTGTGAATTTTGGCCAAATTGTACCATAAATACCAAAAATGGAATGATGACAACAACAGCGCCACCTATCGGGCCAAAATTTTATCTAAAAAATTATTTTTGTTAAATAAATATGGGGCATTCCATGTTAAATCGTTCACTTTGAAATTTTTTTTTTAGATTTTCCCAACTTGTTTACAGTTTTAAGTACCCTTCGAGAACTCCTTCGTGGTAAATTTTCAGATCTTTTTGATGACCCGTTAAAAAAATATCGAATTTTCCTTTACTCAAACTTCTTTTACACATAACTTCTTCAATAATGGTCCAAATTTAATTTTTTTTTTTTCAAAATTTTTGTTTTTTTACGTACTGTTTTAAACAAAATCCCACAAAAGTTCTTAAAAGCGCTCTACTATGCGATTTTTAAGTTTTAAAATTTAAATCTCATTTTTGAAAATGTTTGTACTCGATTTTTTTTTGTAAAACTTCTATCGATTCTACAAATTTTTTGCCTAGGAGGATCATGGGATAACGAATATTACTATTTTTTAAAATTTTTTGAAAAAAAATTATTGTAATTTTCCAATCTTAAAATCATTTCTACTGCTCCAATGGTGCATCATAGAGGGGTCATTTATAAGACCGACCACCATTAACTTTTACGTCTTAAATTTTTTTTTAAACAAACTAATATCCTATCTCCAATTTCTAAGGGGGCTCCCACACAAAACGAAATTTTTTTTAAATTTGCTTCAACCGCTATAACTGCCCTGATAGTGCCCTTAGAGCAACGAAATGTATGACCGACCCACAATATTTTTTTAGTCCAAACATTTTCTCTAAACACACCTACCCTCTATCTCTAACCACCTACCCTCTATCAACAATTTTTTTTTTTTTGTAAATTTGCTTCATTTATTTTTACCCTCCAACATTTTTGTAAAATATACCACAGCCCTATCTCCACTCCCTAAGTAGGCTTCAATTCAAAATTACATTTTTATAAAATTTGCTCCAACTGTTATTTGTATTGGACCCTACTTAGGGAGTGGATATAGGGCGAAGGTATATTTTAAAAAAATGTTATAGGGTAAAAATAAATGGGGGTCGGTCTCACTAATGACCCCTCTTAAACGCACCATTGGACCGGTAGAAGCTGATTAAATAAAACAAATTTACAAAAAATAAAAAAAAAATGTATAGGGACCGCCTTAACAATTAGAGATAGAGGATAGGTGCGTTAAAAAGAATGTTTGAACTAAACAAATATTGTGGGCCGGTCATACATTTTGTTGCTCTAAGGGCGGTTGGAGCAAATTTAAAAAAAAATGTCGTTATGTGTGGGAGCCCCCTTAGAAATTGGAGATAGGGTATTAGTTTGTTCCCAAGAAATGTTAAGACGTTAAAATTATTGGGTTTCGGTTATATAAATGATCCCTCTATGACGCAGTAATAATAATCGTTATCCCACGATCCTCCTGGAAAAAAAGTTGTAAAATCGATAGAAGTTTTACACAAAGAAATTAAAAAAAAAATCGAAGAGTACAAACATTTTCATAAGTGAGTAATAGTAAGTAAAAAAACAAAAATTTTGAAAAAAAAAGAAATTTGGACCATTATTGAAGCAGTTATGAGTAAAAGAAATTGGAGTAAAGCAACAAACTACCAATTTTTAAAAATTCGATATCTTTTGAACGGGTCATCAAAAAAATTTGAAAATTTACCTCGAAGGAGTTTTCGAAGGGTACTAAAAACTGCAAGCAAATTAGGAAAATCTAAAAAAAAAAATTTTCAAAGTGTCCGACTTTACATGGAATGTTCCATATATAATTTATGTTTTTTGTTAAAAAAATTTAATTATTAACTTTTTGGTGACATAAATTAGATTTCACTGCAACGCAGTCACCTTAACATTTTAATGTTTATTCACATTTAAAAGAACTGCCAACATTTTTACTCCCAATTTTTAGAAAGGGAAAGTAAGTAGCTAGTTTTATTTTTATAAAAAAAGTTACTAAATTTTTGTTATGAATATAACTGTTATAACTTGATTTTAAATTTTTTTTTTTAGATTCAAAATTGAAAAAATGGGGAACCACTCAATCTTTGGAAGATGAATTAAATTCAGCTTTTTAAAAGACACAAGCGGAAGCTAAGTCAAAATAAGAATTTAAACTGAATTCTATTCTAATTAAAAACTATGTAAAAATAAAGATTTTCCACCAAAAAAAAAAAAATTTTACTGATATCCGAAAATAACCGAAACCGATCGGTTATTAAATTTTTGATAACCGAAACCGCGGTTACTAAATTTATCGGTTATTCAGAAACTCCAGATATAATGAATCAAAATTTATGAAAAATGTATAAAATTTCATTCAGCATATAAAATATTTCATTATTGAAATGAATCAATGTTAATGAATACCATTCACTATTATATATTCGAAAATGTTCAACAATAGTTTAACTTGCTTTCAAACTATCTTTACCTTGGTGAACTTTCAAATTGAAATTCCTTAAAATACCTTAAATAAATTTAAAATTTTTAATTTTTATATTTTACTCTTAATTTTTTTTTTTTCAAGGAATCATTCTAAACAATTGTATCAAAACGGAAAACATAAGTGCCTACAGTTGTGACGGAAATAAAAAATGACTTTGAAGGCTATTTACCGTATACAATTGTTGTACACAATTTTAATTGTCCTGTCGTTGGCGACTAGATGTACTCGTGCACAAGAACCAAGGCGTGATGCTGAGGTATTACACAAATCAATTGTTACAACCATTAAAAGTGTTTTTTTTTTGTTTGTTTCGTTTTTTTTTTTGCAAAATTCAATGTATTTTTCAATTCTCTATTGTTTTCAGTATCCACCACCAGCAATTTTAAAAATGGCTAAACCATTCCATGATATATGTGTGGAAAAAACTGGAGTAACTGAGGGTTAGTATCAAGGGGGCCATACAAAATACTGCAGGCTGAACAATTTTTTGGATAGACCTATTTATTTTTGTTACCATACAACTATATTTGCTATATTTGGCTATATTTGACTAAATTCTTATTTTCATTAAACAAATTGTTCAACCTGCAGTTTTGCGTACAGGAACTTTCTAAAAAAAAGATTCTTTTTATTTATAAAACAAAAATTGTAAAATGTTCTTTTTTTTATTTCCTTTAGAGGCCATTAAAGAATTTAGTGATGGTCAAGTACATGAAGATGAAGCTTTAAAATGCTACATGAATTGTTTGTTTCATGAATTTGACGTTGTTGATGCTAATGGTGATGTTCATTTGGAAACCTTATTCGCAAGTATACCTGGTTCGTTGCGTGACTTATTAGTAAATGCTTCACAAAACTGTGTACATCCTGAGGGTGATACATTGTGTCATAAAGCTTGGTGGTTCCATCAGTGCTGGAAAAAAGCTGATCCAGTGGTAAATATTAAAATCATAGTTTTTCATATAGACACAAATCTAGTAACTGTATTTTTTTTTAATTTCAGCATTATTTCTTAGTATAAACTTAAATAAATGTCACGATGATGAGTGCATAATGTTTAAGAATTAAACTTACTTAAATTTAAGCTAATTATATTTTTATTTAATTTTTATTTTATTATAGCAACACAAAAAATCAGGGTTGGCAACCGATACCCACCTAGAATAACGGTATTTGGCTATTGTACCGCAACCAATAATGATATCGACATTTTCAAAAGCGATTATGAAAGCTGATGAAATTTCTAGTATTTTAAATGTTTCACTTCGTGTTTCTACCGGTTCGTTTTCGAAATACAGGTCAATACCTTTATAATACCGTTTGAAACGGTATTATAACGGTATTGGCCTATATAACTAAAACGAACCGGTAGAAACACGAAGTGACACATTTAAAATACTAGAAATTTCACCAGCTTTCATAAATGCTTTTGAAAATGTCCATATCTTTATTGGTTGCGGTACAATAGCCAAATACCGTTATTCTAGGTGGGTATCGGTTGCCAACCCTGCAAAAAATATTAAAAAAAAAATCAGCAAAATAAAAATTAATTCACAAATGAGAAAATGCACGCCAAATGTTCTGCGCAGGCGCGAATCCAGGGGGGGGGGGAGAATGGGATTTCTCCCCCCCCCCCCCCCAAAACGATTTCAAAAGAAAAAAAGAGAAAGGAAAAGAAAAAGAAAAAAAGGAAAAGAAAAAAAGGAAAAGAAAAAAGAAAAGGAAAAAGGGATGGGAAAGGAACAAGGATCGAAAGAAAATGACCAGGATGAGAGAGGTATTTGTATGTGTGCTGATGATTTTCGTCAGCACACACAGCCTCCATCCTAAGGAATTTTTTACATCCTTGGGATAAAATATTTTGGAATTAAAGAAAATTCATTTGAAAAACTTGAAAAAAAGTCGTGGACATTTTCTAACCGAATAACTTTCTTAAGGAAAAAGTGTTATATTTTTATAGAAAAATGTCTCAGAATTCCAGACTTTATTTTTAGAAAATGTTTTGATACTTATTTGAAATTGAATGTAAAAATTTTTTTATTGAATAATTATCAAAAATTTTTAGAAAAGTATCTTATAACTTTTCCTTAGGAAAAATTCCTCAGCATTTGAGAATTTTTCCTTAGAAAAAATGTTTCAGAGTCGGCCAAGAACTTAATAAAAATAAAAATCTCAGATTCGGAATGATTTTTACAGACAAAATGCTCAGAATCTGAGTTGTTCTATAAGGAAATATATTTTTTTCTCTTTAAGATATCTTTTAGGTCTGCTTGTTTTTCTATATGGAAAGTTTATCAAAACCTATTATTTTTTTGAGAGATTTTTTTTTTTTGTATACAAAATTTTTTAGATTGAAATTTTTCTGTTGGAGATTTTTTTGATGAAAGTTTTTCTGTTGGAAAATCCTGGGAATTTTTCTACAGGAAATCTCTAAATATGTAAATTTTTCTAATAATAATAATTATTTTATAAACAAATGTTTAAGAATCTTAGAAATTGTCTTAAAAAACATTAGCTGGCATTAAAACCGTAGGCTAGTAGGCTAGTTGGTAGCGTGCTAGCCTATGAAACAGGAGGTCGTGGGTTCGATTCCCACCAAAACCCTTGGTCGATTTCGCTACAACGAGACGACGGTCATTGTTACCAGTTCTCGGTTAGGTTAAAATTATTTAAAATGAGTTGTAAATAAAAATTGGAAAAATAAATAAATAAAAAACTGATCATTGGATCAATTATAACTGAATAATTATCAAAAATTTTTAGAAAAGTATCTTATAACTTTTCCTTAGGAAAAATTCCTCAGCATTTGAGAATTTTTCCTTAGAAAAAATGTTTTAGAGTCGGCCAAGAACTTAATAAAAATAAAAATCTCAGATTCGGAATGATTTTTACAGACAAAATGCTCAGAATCTGAGTTGTTCTATAAGGAAATATATTTTTTTCTCTTTAAGATATCTTTTAGGTCTGCTTGTTTTTCTATATGGAAAGTTTATCAAAACCTATTATTTTTTTGAGAGATTTTTTTTTTGTATACAAAATTTTGTAGATTGAAATTTTTCTGTTGGAGATTTTTTTGATGAAAGTTTTTCTGTTGGAAAATCCTGGGAATTTTTCTACAGGAAATCTCTAAATATGTAAATTTTTCTAATAATAATAATTATTTTATAAACAAATGTTTAAGAATCTTAGAAATTGTCTTAAAAAACATTAGCTGGCATTAAAACCGTAAAATTTTTCTATTAAAAAATGCTATGAAATTTAAGATTTAATTTTTAGAAAAGTGTATCAAAATTTCTTCATAAATTTCTTTAGAAACTGATAATTTCTTGGTATCTGATAATTTTCTTTTACAAAATGTGTTTCAGGATCTGAAAATGTTTGTATATGAAATAGTTCTTGGAATCGGAAAATTACTTTAAAATATGAGAATCAGAATTCAGAATTTTTTTGTAGAAAGAATATCTCAGAATCTCCGATTATTTCTGTAGAAAAAAATTAGAAATCTGAGACATTTTCTTTAAGAAAATGTTGAGTCTGAGAGTTTTTCAACAAAAAATATGATCTAAGAATTAAGAAATTTTTTTTATCAAAGTTTAGAATCTGAACATTTTTATAAAGAAAAATATCTCAGAAATGGGTTATTTTTCTATATGAAAGATATTTTAAAATCTAAGAGTTTTCTGTAGTAAAAATGTATCATCATCTGAGAAATTTTGTGAAGGGAACATTGATAAAGAAAAATATGAATTTTTATATAGAAGTTTACGTGTCTATTCAAAGTTGTGACTGGCTATGACATTCACCTTTATTATTTGACTATAAACGGTGTTATTTATGAAGTAAATCGGTCTGTCAGGATTCCTTCGTGAAAAATATTTTTTGATTTAAAAAAGTTCCCCCAAAATTCGCGCCATATTTAAATACAATAGCTTTTACTTAATTTTATTTCTTTTGTTTTTAACAACACCCCCCCCCCCCCCTTCTAAATCAAACCGAACTTCATTGCTTTCCGATCTCATAAACTTTTTTTTGCAAAAATGACTCTAATAACCGCATTATAATAGGTATCTTTTCGAAATTCGGTAGATAATCATATTTCATCTACACAAATCACCATTCCGAATTTCAAAGAAATCTGTCCAGTTCTTCTTGTAGCCCCCATACAAACCACCTTCCCGATTTTCACATAAATCTCTCAAATTTCATGAAAATAGAAAATATTTAATTAAAAATCTGTTTGTATTTGTTAAACGCATACTTTAATAACCTTATTAAATCTGATTATCATCGGACCATTTTTGGACTTAGGCCCCATGTAAAAATTTCGCCCGATATTCAATTAAAGCGGTTTATTGTCAACAAATAGAAGCCTATTTCACTCAACTTTGATATGTGATTGTTTTTTACACTTGTTAAAGATTTGACAAATAATAGATCTAATCAGTACATGTTTGAAAATGGCACCCATTTTCCGGGAAACTCTGGTATAGGGTATTATATGGTCGGTCTTGACCGACTATAATTTTCTTACTTGTTTTTTTTTTGTATATTGTTTTTTACATTTTGGAGGGTATAAAAGATTCGGCACAGCCGAATATACCACTCTCACTTGTTTTAATTTGTACCCTTTACCATTTCTGTTAGAACCCCACTTTCCCTCTTTGCTATAGAATTAAAGCCCAAATCTAATACCAAGGACATTTATAACGTTAAAGGACTCTTACACTCCAGAGTATCCTTTGAACCTCCCAGATCCAAACGGGAAATGCCACAATGTTTAAACTGTCAACGTTATGGACATACGAAAGTTGGTTGCCATAGAAGACCGACATGTATTAAGTGTGCTGGAGAACTTCAATCTGCATTATGCCCCCGAAAAACTAGATCCGATGACGTGAAATGTGCATTATGTGGCGGAAATCACCCCGCAAACTACAAAGGCTGTCAAATCTATAAGAGTTTGAATAAATCTAAAAGTTCTGCTTTGGTAAAAAATCAACAAAGAACTGTTCAACCTGAAACTTATCCGAGAATATCAGAAAATAATTTACATCAGTTTTCCTCTGGTGCTCCGTCTTTCGTGCCTACAAGGCAACGGAGACAGCCCTCTGGTACTTCCTCCTCCGTACCAGTGGGTCATCATGGACATTCCCATGATGATAATATTCCGTCTGTCTCTGGTACTTCCTCCTCCGTACCAGTGGGACATCATAGACATTCCCATGAAGATAATATTCCGTCCGTCTCAGGAAGACAGTCATATGCAGCTGCCTTAAGAAATCGGGGAATCAGTTCACAACCTCAAAATACGAAATCGGAGTCTCAAAATGCTCCCATTCCTGAAACATCTATTCCAAATGATACTAGCTTTTCTAGTGAATTAAGAGAATTCATGAGTTTTATGCGAGAAATGATGCAGCAAATGACCGCAATGACCACGTTGTTGGTCAATTTAACTACCCAACTTACAGCAAAATCGGCGATTCCATAAACATATTTTTTTGGAATGCAAATGGCCTGTCAAAACATAACCTAGAACAAAGGTTATTTCTTAAAATTCAAAAAGTCGATATATTATTAATATCGGAAACTCATTTTACCTCCAAAAGTTACTTCAATGTTCCTTATTACAATTTCTATCATACAATGCACCCCGATGGCACTGCCCACGGCGGCTCTGGTATTTTGATAAGAAATAACATTAAACACTTTGTCAGTAATCCGTTTTACAAAGAGGAAATCCAAGCCACAAATATAGTAGTTGAGGATTGGTGCAATCCAATCACGATATCTGCAATATATAGTCCTCCGAAACACAAAATTACTAAAGAAAATTATTCCTCATTTTTCAAAACCCTCGGCCACACATTCATTGCTGCGGGAGATTACAACGCCAAACATACCCTGTGGGGATCCAGATTGTCTAATACTAAAGGCCGACAATTAAAATCTGCAATAGACAGTATGAATCTTAAAACATTTTCCAGTGGGCAGCCAACATACTGGCCCACAGATCCTGATAAAATACCTGACTTAATAGATTTTTGTGTGGTAAGGGGTATTAAAACAGAGAGTATAAAATGTGAGCCCTGTTGGGATCTCTCATCAGATCACTCTCCTGTGAAGTTAACACTAAGCAGGAATATCGTAAGAAACCCGCCATCATGTGTTCTTCATAACAAGCACACAGATTGGATTCAATTTAAATACATGGTTTCAACTTCCCTAGACAAACACATACCATTAAAAACAGATGAAGACATAACAATGGCCGTAGAACATTTTAACAAAAGCATACAACAGGCAGCCTGGAACTCTACTCCGGTTCCAAAAGACAAAGGTTCTGACAAATTTCTCCCATTTAATATAAGAGAAAAGTTAGAAGAAAAACGAAAATTAAGAAAGACATGGCAACAAACAAGACATCCATTTGATAAGGCTGCTCTAAACAAGGCTACCAAAGAACTCAAATCGATCTTAAGTTCAGATAGAAATCAAAAGTTAAATACGTTTTTGTTAAACTTAGATTCCACAAAGGCATCCGATTACTCCTTATGGAAGGCCACAAAAGATATAAATAATTCCATTAAACATAAACCACCAATTCGTAAGCTCGATCGAACATGGGCAAAAAGTGATTTAGATAGAGCTGAAACATTTGCAATCCATTTAAAAGACGTATTCGTTCCAAATAATTATGATGGCCCGCCAGAATTCTTAAACTCTGTTGATATGATTCTGAATCAACCATATCAACTTGACTTGCCAATAAAAAAATTTTCCATTAATGAAGTGAAAAGTGCAATTGGGAAACAAAAAGATAAAAAATCGCCTGGTTACGATTTAATCACAGCAAAGATACTCAAAGAGCTTCCAGAAGAGGGTTTGCAGTTTATTACGTATATTTATAATGCAATCCTGATTAAATCATTTGTTCCTCCTCAATGGAAAGTCTCTCAAATCAAAATGATTCCAAAGCCTGGAAAACCCCCATACGATCCGAATTCCTATAGGCCCATTAGTCTATTACCTATTCCGTCCAAAATAATGGAAATACTATTCCAAAATAGGCTTAATCCAGTTGTCGAATCCAAACAACTCATCCCAGATCACCAATTTGGTTTCCGAAAACAACATAGCACTATTGAACAGGTCCATAGGCTAGTTGAGCATATACATATTGCATTTGAGAGAAAGGAATACTGTAATGCAGTATTTCTAGATATTTCCCAAGCCTTTGACAGAGTATGGCATAAGGGCTTACTTTGTAAATTAAGAGAAACAATACCCACAAACTTTTTCCTATTTTTGAAATCATACCTTGACAATCGTCATTATTTTGTTAAACAAGGTAATGAAATATCCTCCTTATACAGGTTAAATGCAGGTGTTCCACAGGGTAGCATATTGGGACCCTTGCTATATCTATTATACACTTCTGATTTACCCACTACTGAAGGAACACTACTCGGCACATTTGCAGACGATACAGCCGTAATTGCTTCCGATTCCAATCCAATTCAAGCCACACGAAAATTACAAACAGGACTCGATAATATTAATCAATGGTTACAGAAATGGCGCATTAAATCAAACGACAGTAAATCTGTCCATGTAACGTTTACTCTGCGAAGAAACACTTGTCCACCAGTTTATATAAACAATAGCATAATTCCCCAATGTAGGGATGCAAAGTATCTTGGTATTTATTTAGATGACAAACTTACATGGAGAAAACATATATTTACAAAAAGAGTAGCTCTTGGAATTAAACTAAGGTCATTAAATTGGATGCTCAATAGTAGATCCAAACTTTCTCTTGAAAACAAACTCACTATATATAAGTGTATTTTGAAGCCAATATGACCCTATGGAATACAGTTATGGGGTACTGCTGCAAACTCAAACCTTGAAATATTGCAAAGATTTCAGTCAAAAATATTAAAACAAATCGTAAATGCACCACAATATTTTCCGATTTCTCAATTGCATAAAGAACTTAAAATTCCTTTAGTAAAGGATGAAATACGCACAAATGCCAATCGATACATGTCTCGTATAACAGACCATCCGAATCAGCTTGCTTCAAACCTGATGGGTCAATCATCAACTTTTTCAAGACTGAAGAGGAGAGCCCCAATAGACCTAGTAAACTAGGACTTACAGTTAGATGGATGGCGCAATGGCGACATACCATCACAAATATTATTTATTTTTAAGTAGTTCATAATCTAATGTATTGTTGAATGTCTTACTATCTTGTAAAAAGACAGATTGCAATAAAGTTACATAGTATCAAAAAAAAAAAAATTTCTGTTAAATTTCACTGCTGTTTAATAAATTAAAAAAAAAAAAAAAAACAACAAAAATATTTTATGCAGCAAATGTGTAATTTTACACATATAAAACTTTTGTTATACACATAAAATGTGTAAACATGGAATGTTGCTAAACTTTTCCTACACATTTTGTGTGGAATCATATTACGCATTATGCTTAATTTACACACAGTATGTAGTTCCGCGAGAATGATGGTAGGAAAACAGTTTTTTACCATTATGGTAGTGAAATTCAACAAAAATTTATTAGAATGTAGGAATTTTTTGTAACTACCCAACTGGGGATTTTTTTTTTCGGTGTTATAATAAAGATATGTGAAGTCGCTCTTCTTCTGTTAAAACCTCTCTTAAATTCCCTTTGATAAGTCCTCCATCGAACAGGATGTTTGATCAAACCAAAAAAAATCCCTTAAGTTTGATATAAAAATAAAAACATATTGTAATTTGGCGTTTTGTAGACTAAATATAGCTTTTTTTCATCTAGCTGTAAAAAAGTTTTTTTTGTGGATTATCGGGAAATATAATGAATTTTTATTTGCTGAAAATTCGCTTTAAACACTTTAAAAGGTATTTCTTTAATAATATTACCATACTAATTATAAATTGATACAGTTTTTCAAAATTTATTAAGCGCTTTTTCGATATATTTAATTTAACATTATCGTATTTTCCTCGTGTAACAGTTTTCGTAACTTCTGTTATAAAGATCAAAATTTTTAAGAGTAAGACACGAAGAGCGTGCTACCTTGTTGATACTATCCGTTTTTGATATTATCCGTAGCTAACGCCTTTAAATCCGCTGCAAAAGTTAAAAACTCCTTTTGAAAATTCTGAGACTTTTCCTTTGACAAGTCTAAGATTTTTTCTATAATATGGTATTTACACCAACGAAAACAACTTGTTTTTGAATATTTTTTTGGTTTTTGGCAAAAACTATATAGTTTTTCCATACAATTTAAAAACTGCGTTGCCAACCAAAACTAAACAAAAACTAGAGTTTTGGCTGTGTTCACTACTAGCTAATCATTCTTTGTGAATATTTTTTTCAGTTTTGTTTTGCTTAACTCGAATGTCAAAAATAAAATATTTGTTTTTTGTGAAATTATTATTCCAATCTGTTAAAAAAGTTAATAAATATGTAATTTAATTTTTTTATTAACGTGTGGCTATTGTTATTTTGTGTTTTTTAGTGAATTTATAAAATAATTAATTTGATTTGACAAACAAAAACTCTATTTATTCGGTGTAAACGGTTTGGTTTTCAAAAATCATTTTTGGCCAAAAACAAGTTAGTTTTTGTTTGGTCTAAACATAGTATAACAACAATGTATAAAGAGAAAGTCTTAAACCCAATAAAACTGAACTATGGCGATCCTTATAAACATCATATCAAATTTACTTTATCCTTTATTGTGCTCTTCTCTTTTCTTAAACATACATATTTTGCAATTGTTTCAGGAATATAAAATTTTTATTTGAAAATTTAACCTTTTATTAAGAAAGATCAACATTTTTGCAAAAATGTCCAAATATTCAAATTTTATCAGTAGATTGTTGCAAAATGTCATTTATATGGTTAAAGTGGAAATAGATTCAAGTCAATGGTATAAAAATGTAAATTTCATTGAATATACCATGGCTTGTTTTATGGTCAAATTAACTTAGTTTTTTTTCTACATTTTGTTTTTTTTTTTAATTTTTTTTTGCATTTCAATAGTATTCATATGTAGATGTATAACTAAAATTCCGGTATACAATACTATTTGCAATTTACATGTGTAATTTTTAGTGTTGACAATGTTGTATGAAAATTTTACATATCATACATAACCTCAGATATGTATGTTTGAACATTCTAAAAACTAAGAATTGCACTGCTGTAATAATATAAAACCAGAAAAGTAAACCGGTTAATGTTCTTTTTTTTGGGTGGTCATGGAAACAGAAAGATCGAGAGAAAGAGAGAACAAAAAGTTTCGGTATGTTGAACAAATAAACATATCGACACATTGACAAAAAGGAAATGTTTGTTAGTGGTTGCTTCTTGATTCATGGGTATTAGTTACTATAAGAATATACTATGATGTCTGTGTGAAACAACCCATTTATAGACCAGAACTAAAAGCAAACAACATGGCCCATAAACACAACTCCAGACAAACAGCAATTATGCAGATTTTTTTTTTTATTGTAAAAAAAGAAGAATTTGGTAAAAACTCAATGATACAATGACAAGAATGGTACCACTTGCTTAGATAGTTGGAAAATTACAAACAAATGATATAAAAACACCAATTTGTACAAATATGGACATTTGGTAATATGTTCAAGAGAGTGAACTGAAACAAAAAAGATTTTTAAGGTTTCTAATTGTACACTCAAAATAAATTCTCTGTCCAATCAGCAGCAAAATCTGCTAAAAAAATAAAAAACAAATTTAAATATTTAAACAACTGAATAGTTCATGCGAATAAGGACGAATAGACCACTTTTTCGCAAACACGTTTTTTTGCATAAATGCATTTTATTAGCAGAGCCCTACAATCCTATGCAGAAATTTTGGGGAAATTTTGACTTTTAAGGCTAAAAAAATGACTTTAAAAGTGCAATAATTCGTATATTTTTATATTTTTGTTTAAATTGGGAGTGAACTAACGCACAATTTTGATTAAATACAACACAAAAACATACAAAAATTTTACTTTCGGTAACAAAGTGTTAAAAGAACATTACGAGGAACAAACCACACTTATTATATTGGCAAAAAATTTTACCGTTCTTGAGTTATAAGACTTTAAAGTGTGGAAAGCAAAAAGGGCGAATATCCATCCTTAACAAAATATTATATAAAAATTATTTAGCTGCGAGTTTAAAATTGATATTAGGTAAAATTTGAAATTGTACAAAAAAAAAAAACAATCTTAGCACATACAAACAAATTAACCAGATTTGCGAAAAAAAAACAAAAATGTTTTCATGTCCTTTTATGTTACATCGTAATATGCAGTCAAGGGTTAATATTATAATTCCTAAAAATGTATTTAGTGTCATAAAGAATTACTACTGCATCAAAAGGCAGGAATATTAGAAAAAAAAATTAAAAAAAAAAAAAAATTTTTGCATGTCCTTGCAATCCTTAAATAGTGTATCCTCGAAGTCCTTAAAGTGTTACAAACAAATACCAACCATAGTTCGTCAAGTTTTGCAAGTCTCGTGAAAATGTATTCAAAATCTGATGCAAAATAACACATTTTTATTCAAATTTCAATACATTTTTTTGGATATTCGCCCTTTTTCCATTTAAGCAAAAAATTGAAGTCCAATTTTTGGCAAGTTCTCCTTCGAATACCTTACTAAAATTTTGTATATAGGTAGATGTGACTTAAACCTTTAAGCTAATACCAAAAAGTTGACAAAAATATTATTTTTTAACCGTTTCCTGCGTTTTTATTGTCCCCTGTAAAATTCTACAAATGGTCTATTCGTCTTTATTCGCATGAACTATTCAACTGATTACTCAAATTGATTTTCTCAATATTTTTTTCTGTGTCTGATATTATTTCCTGCGTACAAGACCTATTCCTAGTAATTTGTTTTTTTTTTGGGTATTAAAAGGCATAAGTATCAGAAACATATTAATGAAAATGATATTTCAATTTTGGAATCTAACTTTTTACCAATTGTGTTCCTGGTATTTTCAGACTATCGTAGTTAACAACAAATTAAATTTCATGTGTTCAAGTGCTCATATACATCTAATGATAGAGATAAGAAATTTATGAATGTAATATGTTTTTTGTATCATTATCCTGAAATAGTACTTTTTGTTTATCTACATATTAATGTTGTTTGTCATACATAATTTAAAACACTTTTTAAATGGAATGCATGTACATTTTTTCATTCAATAAAATTGAATAATAATGAGGTTACAAAGGTTCATTTTTATTTAAGTTACCAAAGAGTTAAGAACAAAAATAGAAAAATAAATAATATTTAATTATAATTTTTTTCTTAGAAACAGATACGAAATTTACTAATTTTGTAAAATTTACAAAATAATTTTTAAAATTTAGTACGATAGTATTAAGAAAATCAACTGAAAAAAATATTGAAAAATAAGCAACAAATCAAAAAAAAAAAAAAAAAATTTTAGTAGGAATTAGTACAAAAAGTAGTAAAGTTGTGGTACAAACCATTTTAAAAATTTTAAACTTTTAACAAAAACTTATTAAATGTATGCCAAAAAATTTCAGTAAACTTTTAATAGACTTTTTTTTTTTTAATAAAGTTTTAATTGTGTCAACCCGAGTAAAAAAGCTTTTATATAATTATATATAATTTTATAAAATTATATAAATTTTTATCAAATTATATATAATTATACATAAAATTATTTTTAATGAAATAAAATTATATATAATTATATATAATTAGATATACTTTATATAATTATATATAATATATATAATTATAAATTCATCTATTTTGATGCGAAAAAAAAATATTAAGATGTGCATACGTTATATATTTTATACTCTCTAACCACAGTATGGGGGTATACTTATTATGTCATTCCGTGTGTAATACATAGAAATATCGGTCTAGGACCCCATAAATTATATATATGTATACTTTTGATCCATGACCGATTTTAAGACATTCTATAGATCTCCGTCTATCTTAATAAGACACGGTTTAGTCCAAAATAAAAGAGCCTGACTCCTGAAGTTATACAAATGTATTTTATGGTCAAAGGCAGGTTAAGTTTGTAATTTTGACAACGTGGTACGTTGCGCATAGTGAAAATAAATATGCGTGGTTTACGCGAAAGTTTTTTTTTTAATTTTTTATCCTATTCTCGTCTAAGCTGTAATCTCGTTTAAACTTTTATATGGCTCTGTACCTTTTTATTCAATACAATTTGCTTAAAATCTCATTTGAGCGACATTTTAGCTAGATTGTGTTGGGAAAATATAAATTGGGATCTACAGTTGCTGGTATTATTTTGCAGCATTTGAACATTTATAATGTAAGTATTTTTAAGCCGCTTTGAGTGTTTTTAAGCCGAAAAACATAATTCACTAATTCATGTCGTTCATATTTATCTTATGTTTTCTTCAATTTCTTTTGGTTTTAATGCGTTGCTATATTACTTAATTGAAATCAAGTCTTTTTGTTCTGTTATTTCACATTTCTCTTTATTTTTCCTTTGCTTTTAATTTTTTTAAAACATCAAAAAAAAAAAAAATGTTTATTTAAACTTCATAAAATTTTCAAAAATTTTAATAATTTTGAAGCATATAATAAACATTGTCGTTTTTAATTTAAAAAACGCGAATTAAAAGGTAAATATAACATATCTAAATATAGAAATGGTAAAATATTGTAACTGACGTAAATTTATATTCGTTACAGGTTCGAAATAAGATAATTCAAGAAGATGTCGTAATGCGTACAAATTCCAAATATTTTCTGACGAAGCGTGGCAACAATTTTTCAAAAACGAATATAAAAGTTCATCTTTAGCACGGTTTATATCTGTCATTCGTGATCTATAGCACAATAAATTATAACACAACATACACTACACTTATGTTTTTTTTTTAACGCTTTTATTAAATTGCTTAACACATGATCTAGATTAACAACTACCACTACTATCACGGAGGGAGTTTAATTTCGCATGGTAAGCATCATTTTGACATTGGATTGCTATCAATCTATAGTAGAGCAGGTGCTCTACCATCAATAGTATACCATCATTTTGAAGTATGATATTAGTGGTAGTTGTTAATCTAGACACTAAGGAATAGCTTTTGACTTTTTTCAGTTAACCATTAGCGAATATATTATTATTTTTATTTATATAAACTACAAAATACAGCGAGATGTAACTCTTCAACAAATATCAATTAATAGTTTTTATAATATACAGTGTTAATATTTACTTACAATAAATATTTTTGGTTGAATAAATTCTTGTTGTTATTGCATTTAATAACCAAAATAAAGGAAATCTATGAAAAATAATTAAAATGGGATAAAATTATACGTGGGATGCCTCATATCTTTTTATATAAAATTTTATATTTTTTTATAAAATTATATCAAATTAGATAAAAAATCTTTTTCGGATATAATTTTCTAAAATTTTATCAAATTATATCTAATTTGATATAATTTGATATAATTTTATATAATTTTATAAAATTTTATCCACCAATTCCTGGATATAATTATATATAATTTGATCAAATTATATATAATTTGATAAAATTTTTATATCAAATTATATATAATTATATATAAACTTTTTTACTCGGGAAGATGAAATTTACTCAAAATTTATCAAATTTTTTTTAAGTTTAAAGAAAGTTTCACATTTTTTTAGCAAAAAAAAACTATTTTGTTTAAATTTTACCAAATATATTTAAAACATAGAAAAATTCCAAAAGATAATCATCTTCAAACTTTTATATACAAACTATAAACTAAATGAGAATTCAAAAAACTAAGAGAATAAAAAACAAGGAAAAAAGTTAAATTCGGCCTTGCCGAATGTAGAGATACCCTCCACAATTTCAAGAAGATAATTGCAAAAAAACTTTTTTTAAAAGGAAATTACTTTTAAAAAAAAATTTTTTTTTTTAAAAAAAAATTTCGCGAAAAAAATTTTGTTAAAAAAAAAACTCCGCGGTTTTTTTTTTCTTTTTTTGTAAAAAAAAATATGTTCTTACTTGCTTAAATACCATTTGGTGTTCAATTATGTTCACATATGTCAACCAGTACCCGAATTAAAGCATTTTGTATTTTAAGGTTATGTTGAATGTACTAAAATTTTTGAGGTGTCCTTACATTTTCGTTCATAACTTTTGAACTGCTGAACCGATATCGCTCAAATGCAATACCAAACTTCTCGGGAGAACTTCCAATAAATAAGTTAAGTTTCAGTCATATCCGTGTAGTATTTTGTAGTAAATTTTGATTAAAATATTTACTTAATTTTTTTTTTACCATTGAGTAAATTTTTAATTGCGTCAATTAAAAATTACTCTTTTTTTTAATTTAAACAAGTGATTCTCAATTTTTTGTTTTTGTTATAAACAAAACAGAATAATAAAATAACGTATCTTGAGAACATTTTGCAAAAAATTTGGATGGATTGCTCTACAAGATGAATTTTTAAAAATTTTTCAAAAAATCTCCTTTACAAAACAAAATATATTAAAAAAATCTGAAAAACTCTTGACTTTGGAGTTGTGCCCCAGCCAAACTAAGAGTGACAGTGATGTAACGGAAGCTGATTTCTATTCTCCAGAGTGTCTAAATTAAATATGCACTTAACAAAAATTAATCGAATAATTTTTTGTCTGACCCAAATGCGCACAAATATCACACTGTTTGTAGTATTTATTATTTAAAAACAAAAATAATAAAATATAAAAAAGATATTTTTTCGTATGACAAGAAAATAATTTTCAACAATTGCAAACCCTCTCGTAAAAAACTTTTGCATTTATTTTGTTTTTTTTTTTTTTTGTAATGGTTTTGGAATCCTGTACTTTTTTTTAATTAAAACATTAAAACGCAAACTTATGCATATAAGCTTAGTTCAAGTAAGCGTTAAATCTATTTTTTTGTTTTAATTATTTCAAATAATAAGCTTTTTTTAATTTTTTATTTTAAGATACGAGTATTATGATCAAATTTTCAAATGCATCAACTTGAAAATAAATTTTCATAAAACTGTACTTAAAATAAAAGAAAACAAGTAAAAAAGTTAAATTCGGCCATGCCGAATGTAGTGATACCCTCCACAATTTCTAAAAGATTATTGCAAAAACTTTATTTAAAAGGAAATTACTTTTTAAAAAAAAACAAAAAAAATTTAAAAAAAAAATTCCGCGAAAAAAAATTTGGTAAAAAAAAAATCCGCGATTTTTTTGTTTTTTTGACAAAAAATATGTTCGTACTTGTTAAAATGCCATTTGGTGTTCAATTATGTTCACATAAGTAAACCAGCGGCCGAATTAAAGCATTTTGTATTTTTAGGTTATGTTGAATGTACTAAAATTTTTGAGGTGTCTTTACATTTTCGTTCATAACTTTTGAACCGCTGAACCGATATCGCCCAAATGCAATACCAAACTTCTCGGGAGAATTTCCAATAAATATGTTAAGTTTCAGTCATCTCCGTGTAATATTTTGGCCGTGATCACCATTTCCACAGACAGACGGACAGACGGACATCGCTAGAATGTCTTAAAATCGATCGGGGATCATGAATATATATACTTTATGGGGTCCCAGACCGATATTTCGATGAGTTACAAACGGAATGACAAACTTATATATACCCTCTATCACTAGAGTGGAGGGTATAAAAAAAGTTATTTCATGAAACATTTTTATACTAAATCTTCTTAAGTACTTATTCTGACGTACATATCGTAGTACTAAATTCAATTTGAGCTATCTTCTTGTTTGACGAAATGGAGTTTTTGATGGCAAAACTACGCGTCATCTTTGGTATTAATTTCAGAACGAAAAAAATATTCGAATGCAAGTCTATATTTTCCAAAAATAGCTTGAGCTATGTAAGGAGAGCAAAAAAGTTCTTTTAATGAATTTAAATTTGAGCTATTTACAATATTTTTTAATGATATAATTGGGAACTAACTAATTTATAAATTTGGATTTTTTATATAATCGCTGTTTATAAAGTTTTTACATCAATAAAAATAATGACATAGATTTTTTTTAATTTGCACTCCTCCTCATTTCGACCCCATCACCGACGTATCCAGGAATTTGAAAACGGGGGGGCACAACTTTCAAATTTTTTTTTAGTCAACGCCGATTTAACTACGACTACACCCCCTATTGAACCCCCCCCACCCCCCTCACCGTATTTATTGCTTCACGTAAGAGTCATAAGTGTAAGCCATAAAAATGTTTGTTTTGACAGATTTTTCTGCTGACTCGACCTAGATTATCCAGACAGAAATTTAGCAAAACGCGTCTGCAAAACACAGCAGATCCTCATATGGATCAAAATGGGTGTATTTTGGGCAGATTTTTGAGGTTTAAGTATTTTTGAGTATAGTTTCAAAACTTTGTTCATTTGTGCATTTTTAACCCAGAACAAGTTCTAGATTGAAAATTTTAGATTTATATCCAAAAATTGTTATTAGATATTCCAAATTCATATTCATTAAAAAGTCTGGTGATCGCGCTGTTTTAGATTTTAGCTTGTTCCGTGGTACCATGTGATGCTTTTTCTATAAAAAAGAGTCAAAATATACGATTTTTTTGATAGAAAAAGTATCAGCATCTAAAAAATTTTTATATAATAATTGTTTCAGAATCTGAGAATATGAAAATTTTACAATGGAAAATATAGTTTGGAATCTGATAGTTTGTCTATAAAAAATATACTAAGAATTTCAAAATTTTTATAGAGAAAATGTTTCAGAATCTAACAAAATATAAAAATTTTCCTGAAGAAAAATGTATTAGAATCTGAAAATGTTTCTAAAAAAAATGTTTTCAGAATCTGAGATTCTCCTATAGATATAATATTTCAGAATCTCACAATTTAATCTTAATCTTGTAGTTGTAATTTTTTTTTATACATTTTTTTTATAATCCTCTTGCATAATTTTTATTAGGTAAAACCATTTTATGTGTTTTTTAAACATATTTTACAGATATTTCGATATAAATGGCTTTTTAGAAATTAAATTAGATTACGCTCTTCAGTTCTTATAAAAAAACTAAAATTTTTTCTTTAAAAACCAAAATATTTTGATACCTGTGTATTTTTTTGTACAATGCGTTGCAGTGTATTAATTTTTAAAAATTTTCAAATCGAAAAGGGGGGGCACGTGCCCCCTGTGCCCACCCCCTGTATACGTCCATGGACCCCATTGTGATGTGGAGCAAAAATTGCTTAACTTATTGCAAATTTTATTCCACTAGTTGATTCTACACCAAAAAAGATGTTATGACATTTTTGCAAGCTTTTAGAAGGTAGCAACAAATATTTTTTAATGGTTTCCCTTAAAAGCCAGAACTTTAACAAAGATAACAAAGTCAGTTTCATGAAAATATATGAGCAATCACAAAAGTTATTACTATTTATTTAAAAAAAAAATACAAAAAATCACCAAATTTAAAAAATTTTAATAACGCGAATTAAATATTTGTTTGCTCTCCTGAAAAGATATTTTTTTTCAGTTAGCTTAAATTGAATATAGTACGACGATATATAAAAAAATGTCTATGTTTTAATTTCGTTTTAATATACGCATTGTTTTACTTTTTATTGTTTAAATATCAATGAATTTTATGCTCATATATACTGTGCTCAAAAACTGTTTGGATAATAAAATCCAAAAATGGTCAAAGGAAAAATTTTTCAATAACACTGTGCAACAAGATAAATGAGCTACAATTGATCCAATGATTAAATGAAAGTAGGCCACGAAATGAACAAAATTGCCAAAGAAATTTGCAAAGTTAGTTTGAGTTTTAAAAGTCTAAGTTAAATAAATGCAAAAGAAAAATTAAATTTCTAAAAAGTATACCCATACCAGTTTCAAACACTCCAGTTAGAGTAGGAACAGAACAAGCCCGACATGACGATTTGGCAGATAAAACCGGTGGGCGGAGCCAAATTGAAATAAAACTTGTTCTATTTTTTTAAAGGCGGTGAAACTCATTCTAATTGGAAACCGTCAACCGTGCCGTGCTGGTTCCTGCACTTATTGTTAGTGTTATCATCAGCAGGATTTTAAATGTCGGTTTGTCTTGTTAATGATTTTTTTTTTTATATACATATGTGAACATTTATTGTTTCTACAGAATAAATTTTTACAGCTTCCAACATTAGCAATCTCAACCTCACTTCACTTTCTTTCAACTTTTTTCTCTTACAATATTTTTCAAGGGTTATCAACATAATCTGAAACTGCAGACACAAATAAAGGAATTTTTATTTTCAGTTTTGGAGACGTGCCTAATGGCGACTAATTTTGTCGGTAATTTTATTTAGTGTTTGCTTCTGTAAGTACAGATCGAGATCGGGCTCTAATTATATTTTTTATAAGTAGAGCAACCAAAAAAATGCTACTACAACCAATATAAATCAATTTAGATTAAAAGCAGACTCTGATCATGAAAAACAAAAGAAAATAAGCTACATTTGTTAGATCTTTTTTTTATTATTGCTTATCTTTGCTTATTTTTCATTTGTTGGCTTTTTTATATATTTTTTTTTTTGCTTATTTTTGCATTTTTATCACTTTTTTACAGCTACTTTTCTGGTTATTTTTGAATCATTTTCCAAAAAAATCTTAAAATTCGAAAGAATATCAAATTTTTAAAAAATTAGGTGAATGGTGAAATCGTTTTCCGGAATGTCAAAACTGTTTAGTAAAATATAAAAACCCTATTCTACAAGTAGCAATAGGATTTTAAATGACAATTTCTATTGTTGAAAACTAAAATATTAATACGTATTCCACTTTATACTCATTGAGCATTATTATCTCTTTCTTTGACACAACTGCCAAACAACAGAAAATATTAAAACAGATGCATATAAAAACTCTATGAGTAATATATAATCCCACGTAGAAAACAATAAAAAACTAAATTTTTAATAATACTAAGTAAAAAATTACTCAATTTTGAACCAGTAAGCGATTTAATTGTTTTAAGTAAGCTTTTAATTTTAAAATTTTAATTAACACAATTTAAACTTTACTCAAAGTTGTTCGTTTTTTTAATTAAGTTTTAAATTGTGTCAAGTAAAAATTTACCAATTACAATTTACAATCAAAATTTATCAATTTATTTTTTAAAAAGTTTAAAAAAGTTTCACATTTTTAGGAACGTGGTTATCTATGTGCCAAATTTTCAGCAAAGTTTAAAGGTAAAATTCCGAACAGTAGGGCGAACTTTTGGTACTGCCCAAAAATCAATCAGAATTATAACAATTATTTTAACCTTTTTATTGATATTAAAATACTTTTGAGGCTAAGTGTGCAAGCACATATGTATATGTCTAAAGAAAATATGCATATGAATGTTAGAAATATTGTATCTTAAAAGTAATTCTTATGTTCATTTCAAATCTTAAGATTTATATATTTTTCAAAGGCAGTTTAGTGAATTAATTTTATTTGAAAATAATTGAATTCTTCAAGTTAGCAAATAAATTTACGTAATGTTGACTGGCCTGGAAGAAGGCATGTGGAAGACTTTTTTTTCAATATCTTCTTGAAGGAAATATTTCAAGAAAAAAAAATTTTTTTTTCTTTTTTTCGGAGCAAAATACCCGAATGCCCTCCGAGTAATAGTTTTCGAGTTTATAACATTCTCAAGACCCTAACAGGCCCCAAAATCAAATATGTATGAACTAAAGTATAATAAAATGTTTCCCATTTATATAATATAATAAAATAAAATTAAATTATTTTGTTTTATTAATTTTAAGGAAAAATATGAACTAAAACAAATGAAACAAGTAGAAAAGTTAAATTCGACTTGGCCGAATCTATGATACCCTCCACAATGCCCATTTTAAGTGATAATAAATTTTCTAACGTGAAAAAAATATATTAGTTTTGATTAGAAATATTTTATTTTGTTTAATAAAAAATTTTTTAGTAATTTTTGCAAAAAAAAAAAATTAATTTACAAATTTTTTTTTTTTTTTTGAGTGTAAAATTTTTTTTGAGTGTAAAATTTTTTTCGAGTGTATTTTTTTTTTTTTGTTTTGGTATAAAAATATTTTTGAGTCACAAAAATACGTTGTAAAATATTTTTGTGACTTACCAATGTTTTTAAAACAGGTTTAACGGGGTTTCAACACGTGAATTTTAGGTGAAGCTAATCTGAAATTCACGGTTTTGCTAATAACTTTTGAACCACTGAACCGATTTGGCTGAAATTCAATACGAACGCAAAATACATATGCTAAGCTTCAGCATCCTCAGAATTGCTTTTTGAAAGTTATAGTGCTTTTTATCCCAAAAATTAACGAAAAACCCTTGCCGAAATTCCGTCTTTTGCTCATAACTTTTGAACCACTGGACCGATTTCGCTGGATTGCAATACCAACCTGACCAGGTAAATGCTCAACATACTTCAGGAGCCTCCGTTAAGTCTTTCGAAAGTTAGCGTGTTTTCAACAGACAGACGGACAGACGGACGGACGGACATCGCTAGATAGTCTTAAAATCGATCGAGGATCATGAATATATATACTTTATGTGGTCCTGGACCAATATTTCGAGGTGTTACAAACGGAATGACAAACTTATATATACCCAGGCAGAAAAATACAAACGGGCCAGTACAGCTAAAGTACCTTGCACGGTAGTACAAGTACTTCCAGCTTTCCTATATAAGTACTGCGTAAGTACGAGATACATAACACCGTTGCAATATAGTGCCGTAGGTTCTCAAAGCTCTGGCAAAGTACCTTAAAACCAAAAATATATTGCTGTGGCAGCGCTTCAAAAACAAAAATTGGGGTGGTTTCCCAGAATTTAAAAAAAAAAATCTAGAGAGTTTTTAGAAGAATTTGTGGTGGAATCCAATGTTTTCTTTAGAGAAGGTATTAATCTATGAACTTGAAATATATTTTTTTTTAAGTTATACCATTGGATGGGAAACCTTTTCAATTTAATGTGTTGGCTTTTTGCTGCGATATGCCAGCCCTAGCTTATATTAAATGTTGCAAAAGTTATGTTGGTTTCTTTTCGTGTGAAAGATGTACAGTAGCGAGTCCCGAATAATTATTTTTTAAAGCTTTCGGTTAACAAATGCCACAATTAATTTTAAAGGGAAATATTATTAATAAAATTACCGATTTTTTAACTACCCAACATTGTCTTCAAAAGAAATCGGATTGTAAAATGTTAAAAATTAAGATAAAAATATTGTTATGATGAAACAATTGCTATTGCACTGTTACACAAATAATTGTAATAAAAGAATTTAATAAATAGTAAAAATATAAACAAAAATATTCTAACAAAAATTGTACAAAAGTAATGCCCAAGCACTTTTAAGGTTGCAATTTGAAACGTTGGAACAGCGCTTCATTTTACAAAAAATAAGTGTTTTGGCAGTACTTTATTTTTTGTACCGCTGGCAATTTCTGCGTGGGTACCTTCTATCACTAGAGTGGAGGGTATAAAAAATCTTTAGCGCTAAATCATTACGATTTTTTCTTTAGGCAATTTTCCCATTTTATTTTGTTTTGTTAGAGTAACAATATTTGGGCCACGGAAATTTTATTTAATTTACGTTATTGCAATATACAAGGTAGAAATTCACTTTCACATTTTTGTATGGTTTTTACTTACAAGCGAAATATCTCAAGGGAAGTATCTCAACCTTTACTTACAAGGGAAGTATCTCAACCTTGCTCTAGACCAGCGGTTACCAACCTTTTTGGCTCGCGTACCCCTAATTTTAAATTTTATCAGTCGCGTACCCCCCTAACGAGTTTTTTGTTTTCGTTAAAAAAACTTCACATATAAATATTAGAGTTAATTCTGAAATTTTATATCTGCGGGTATTATATTTTTTTTGAAGGATTTCGGGGAGATCAAAAAAATGATGGTATTTTTTTTGGAAAAATGGTTGCTCCTTTGGGTGGTTAGTTCAATGCATCTGAAAACGCGGATTTTGAGCTGATTTTCTGCAGAGCAAAAACGGCTGAAAATATTGTAAATCTAATTTCACCAGTCAATTCTACACCAAAAATTAAAACAACGGACGTTTTTTGAACTTTTTTAAAAAAATTTATAATTTTTTAATTTTTTTTTTTAAATGTTTTCTTAATTCGAGGGAAACACCCCCAATTACAATGCAAGGGCATTTTGAGCTTAACAAAATTGTACTAAAATTTGCTCAAAAACCAGGCGTCACACATTGGATCCTAGACGCGCATTTGAGAGCCAAACAAATGTTTAGTTATTTACAGTAAATGTTCGTATTCGTTAAGTAGACACCCTAGGAGAAAGAAAACCGTTCATAGAAAGAAAATCCATCGCTTAGTTTAGTCAGTACATAAATTCAAAGTAAGGACTTTTTGCATAAATTTGAAAAAAATAATTTTTTTTGAAGACTTTTTTTATTTTATTTTTTAAAACTACTTCCAATAATGCAATTTTCCTGAAATTAAGTGGAGATTGTAGCTATAACTATTACCTTTGTTACCCATTTTATGGATTTTAATATTACTCTTTTTAAGTAGGAAATACAGGCCATCAAATAGTGTCAGTTTTAGAAAAATTAGAAAAAAACTATTTATATTTTGGATTGCAACTTTTGTAGGGAACGGAAGGGAATGGCGATTCTTTTTGTACAATAAATTAGAAGTATTACTTAATACTCCTGGGGTAGAAACTTTTGCAGCCAGTTGCAGCTGCGCCCTGAAATGAGGTTTAAAGTGGGGTCTACTAACGAAAAAATAAGTATTTTTAAAGTGATTATTATTTAACAAAATTTACTGTTAATCGTTTTATTACAAAATTTTACTTAAATGGCCTATATTGTTAACAGACAACCGCGGTTTCCAATAATTATTGATTTTGATACCCTACCTCACTTTATTAAGGCAAAAGCAGTTTCACCTAATGCTTGTAACTAAAGGCTTTCTTGACCGCAATTGCGGCCAAAATAACTGGAATAGTAGAAGATATTATAAAACGGGTTGTTATAATACTTCTGTGTATCAACGCAAATGAAAAAAATAATTCAGTTAAGTTTAGAAAACACATACATGGAACTGCAAAATTATAAGTTGAAAAGCATGGTTGTTGAACCATGAGTCCCACTATGCATACAATTCTAGCTCATGACACTATTTTTACAAGAATTGTAATAAGACAGACAAGTTAAAAGTACTGATTATAGAGTAATGTTTTTATAATATTTTTTTTTCTCCCAAATAACCATAGAAAAAAATAGATATGAAACAGAGTCGTATTTCGCTTGAATAAGTATTAGTGACAGCACATTATGTAACTTTTGACGTTTAATAAAAACAATGCAACATAAAGGAGAACAACAACAACAAAGCAAACACAACAAAAGACAAAAAAGTTTTTAAACTATCAATAGTGCGTATTATCTTTAAAAAAACGTTGAATAAAGCAAAATAAATAATTAATTTAATTAAATGAAAGACAAATTCCATTTTTTATAAACAAAGAATCTAATTTGATATTAAATACGTGTGAGATGAGGAAGAACAAGCATTTTGCCACCATATTGGAAAATACATCAAATACAACACTGCGTATCTTCTAATCTTTTCTATGCAAATAACTTAACAATTATTGCAAATAATGCGTATTTACCGTGCGTTGCTTCTTTGTTTGATATTTTTCCCCATTATTTTTGTTTAAAAAATCGAAAATGATAAAAGATAGAAAGCAGTTAATTTTGCAGGCTATTTTAGTGTAGGGTGTAGACTTTACCAAAATTTGAAAGAAACACTTTGTATTGAATGGTAAGCTGTTATATTGTCACTTAAAATCCGTAACTTTTTTAAATAATTGACCACCATTTTATTTTTTTATATGAACAAATTAACCAACTTTGCCTTAAATTTACAAGTAGGGTACTAATGCGAAAATGTCAAATCCACATGTGTGAGTTCTTTAAGGTCTCCAGTTTTTATAATGGTAAAGAATGTCGTGAAATTCCTATCCGTTCAAGAGTTATAACGAAAAAACGTCGATGCGCGCCTTTTCCATACAAAGTTCCCAATGTGCGTCAAAGAAAAATTTAGGAACCATGTTCAGAATCAGCATCGAAAGGTTAATCGAAAACAAGTGGTCAGATCTCAAAATATCATCCAAAAAAATCGCAAAAAATGCTCTCTAAATTGCACAAAAATACGTTTTTTGTGAACTTTGACCTCAACTTTCTTGAAAACCTGACGAAAACTTTGGAAGCCAGATGCTGAGCCAGCATTGAAAGTTTAATCTAAAACGAATGTCCAAATTACTAAAATTTGGCGTACCCCCGCGGACAGTTTCGCGTACCCCCTAGTGGTACGCGTACCATAGGTTGGTAACCGCTGCTCTAGACGATAAATCTGTTGGTTCGGAAGTTATCGAAATTTACCCGAAGGTCAATATTGTTTCATAAGAGGACAACGAAATTTTTAAACACTGGTGTGGCCGATAAGCCGAGACACCCAACCCTTAAAATCGTTTCTTTTTTTTTGTATATATTTTAAGTTTCAGGCAAATCGGCATATAAGGGTTGAGATACGACTACTCCCCTTGTTAGTTTTCTCACACAAAATTTTACTCCTACTATAAATTGTAATACAACAGTAAAACCAAGAAATTATATAAAACAGCGTATGTATATGAGCAAATCCATGAAAAATTTATTTACCAACTTTAAAAACCTCTCTGAAAATTTTACAGCGTTATAAGGACATTTTAAACTTTAATACAACATTTTGATTTTGGAAATCCATGGTGGCCTTCCCAGGAATATGGTTTTCAACATTTTTTGTTGAAATTAAAAAAAAAAAAAATGTTTATAAATTTTAAGTCTTCATAATTTTATATACAATATTGTTTTTTAAGTTTTTTTCGTACGACTTACGGTTTCCGAGCATAAAAATGTTAAAAAACTGTCTAAAAGCCAACATTGTCAAAAAAGCGATTTTTTTTAACGGCCCATTGATTACATAAGTTAAATCACCAAATAATATAAAACAACTCGAATTTAAGTAAAAATATAATTAACTAATTACATTCCATTAAAAATTTCGTAAAAAGTGTCTTAAAAAATTACAAAATAAATTCATGCTACCCGGATCAGCTGTTTTTTTTTTTCAACTCTTTGCACGTTTAAATACAGACTACGCTGAAGCGAAGCGACAGGTGTCAGAAACAACAAGTTTTATAAATAAAATTTTATGACAATTTTTAATGAAATTAAAAATCTAATGAAACAAATTTTATGAAAATTGTTCTTAATATTCATGACATTTTAATAAGCTTATGAACTCCTTCATTGTTTAAATGAAAACAAAATAAAGAATCCTTTTCATTTATATCACGAAAGTTTTTTTTAGAGTATTGGTTTATGTCATTTATTTGTAATTAAAACTTAAAAAGCAGTTATTGGAAGAAAAACTATATGTTAAGAATTTTATCCATTTGTCCTTGTTTGAGGGCACTTTACGCTTGTATAACCTCAAAAAAAAATTTGGAATAATACATTTTTTTAATGCCAAAATATAAATGTCTATAAATGCATCCTGATATTTTCATTTCTATACTTATTTCGCGTACAACATAGCGTATGTGAAATATATCGTTACGGTTATTATTTATTACTCATACGTTATGGTGTACATCAGTTTTTCTCTATCGAACATTTTTTATTGGTTTTATAACAACTAAATTTTTAATTTTATTAAAGAATAATAAATTTTTTTTTTTGAAAATTTTGAAAAAAACATAAGGAACATTAAAAAAAATTAATAAAAGTTAGTGCCCCCCATTTCCCGGTTCTCGGTATTCCCGGAAATACCGGTATTCCCGGTTCTGGAACCGGTTTCCCGGTTCTACATATATTCCCGGGAATACCGGTATTCCCGGTTCTGATCCTGGTACCGGTTCTCAAAAAACAAAAAAATACCATACCATAAAATATTAAAATTACACCATTTAATCAGTATTTCAGAAATATTGAGTTGTGTTTGTAAAACTATTTAAAAATTATATACTATTTTCTTCTTAAATTCATAAAATAAATAGAAATGGTGTTTTCACATGTTTCGTATTTTTTTGTTGGTAAAAGCGAAGAAAAAATTTTAATTATACAAAATTTCGCAAAATATCCATACCGATTGTCCCCGGAATACCGTCAGAACCGGAACCGGGAATACCGGTATTCCCGGGAATACCGGGAATAATTCAAGAACCGGGAAACCGGTACCATTTCCCGGGAATACCGGTATTCCCGGTTCTACGGTACTGACCGCAGGCACTAATAAAAATAAATCAAATTTGGAAAAGTTTAAAAATTTTAGAAAATATTTTGTGAGGATGTTTATTCTGGCTCGAGGTCATTATTTTCTTTACTAATTAAAACCATGATATTCTCATAGTATAATTTTCAAGAAAATTATTTTTTGTTTTAAATTTATTTATGTTGGTCATTTTTGCAAGACTTAATCGACACGTGTTTCGGAATTTGTCAAGATTCCATTGTCAAGATTATTTAGCAAAAATAGAAACGATATACTACAAAGTAGCAAACGAGTCTAATGACAAATCGTTTTTGCACAAACTAAAACATTAATACATATTCGACTCTATCCACAATGTGAATTAGAAAGACGAAGAAATTGTACTATGCTAGTAAAAAAAAATTTCGCATGAGTATTTCTAATTACCTGAAAATTTTCGATTTTAAAGGTCGAATAAAACAATTTTTATTTATTAATAAAAATTAATCAGAATTTGAATTTTAGAAAATTTAAATATGTTTGGAAATATTTACAAAAAAATATTTACAAAAAGTAAAACTCACAAAAATTTAGAAAATTAAACCAAATTAAATAAAATTAAACCAAATAAAAAAATCTATAAAAACTCAGAAAAATTCAATTAAAACAGATTGACTAAAGAAACCCGCTTTTTAATAGTATGGTATGATATTTAAATTAGACGTTATTTTCCTTAATTTCTAGCTAAATAGTTGTTGTGGAATGTCCCCTAAGTACATGCGAAGGGTTAGCATAATTTTAATTAAATTTATTTGGATAACAAATTAATGTATGAAAATTAATTTATTAACATATCTGAAGACTTAGTATGTGCTTCAAACAAGAATTTGTAAATTTAATCAAAACATATCAAATTGTTACCTGTCAAAATTCTGTTGTATACAATTGCTTTGATACATAAACTGTCATATATCAATCTTAATGCATTCAATACAGGCCGAGAGTCCAATTGTTGTTGCCTGTAGCTGACAATAGATGCACTTAAGTGATCAATTGTTAATGTTTCATTAAAATATACAGTTTATTGAAAAGTTACTGAAATACTTATTAAAATAAAACAAAAAGTAAGATTATAAAAGGAGTACAAAATTGAAAATACTCTTCATAATGCAAGTTTGTTAAAAAAAATATAATTTCGCATTAGTATTAATAAAAACCGGAGAATTTTCCGTTAACATAAGGTTTTGAACCTGATACGTTTTGAGTCGTTTTCAATACGACACATTTTTTTTGTGCTTGTTTTTTTTTTTAAATTCTCAAAATCTTTAACTTTTTTATAGGAAAGAAAAGCTTAAGACTTTTTCTGCAGACTTTGTCTCAGAATCTGAAAATTTTTCTAAAATCTTAAAGTTTTTTTGAAGAAAAAATGTTTCTGAATCTGAGACTTTTTCTGATGGAAAAAATATCTTAGAATCTGAGAACTTGTCTATTGGCAAGATGTTTTAGAATCTGAGAATTTTTTTAAAGAAAAAAAAATATTAGAATCTGAGACTTTTTCTGTAGATCTCAAATTCTGAAAAAATTAAAAAAAAAAAATTAAAATTAAAAATTTTCAATTAATTTTGACCAGTAAAAAATATAGATACATATCTTAAAAAATTTGGACAACATTTTTTGGTATTTAAATGTAGTTTTAGAAAAAATTCGTTCTATTTTTCTTTCAAATTTTGAAAATTTCACTTTTTTTTATTAAATTGGTATATATTGAGCCTTAGAGAATAATCACAATTGGAATGGGAAGCGTTTTTCCACAACTGTTCATTAAGGGTGTTCTTAACAGTAAGGGAAAAATTTAAAATGTTTTAATTGATTGGCACTGGGCACATTATTGTTCCTTTATACTAAAAACTTAAAAAAATAAAATTTGGAGTTAATCCGATAACTTTAAGTGGACGCGGAAACGACCTGAAGTTTGAAAAACGAATTACAAGGGGAAAAAATGACTTTTTACTCATTTTCTAAATTTTTTCGACATTTTAAGTTAACTTTGAATTCAAATGGTTACTGAATTGTGATATGGAGTACATTACCTTTGTAATAAGGTAATAAAAACTAAAATCGGTTAAAAATCAGCCAAGTTATTACAACTGCCCCAGGCAACTAGAGTGTGGCAGACCACTTGATCAAAGATTTCGAGTTCCATTTTTGAAATTGATTGAAATTATCTACTATAGCAACACTTTTTTATTCTTTAAGTCCCAATGTACTAAGGTGATAAGCAGTTTTCATATTGTGTTATGCTAACTTGTTTTAAATAAATGGTAAAAAGGTCTTAATTTTTCAACCCTGTTTTCAAATCTCCAATTTCAAATTTTTATTTTTTTTGGCAAATAAAATTTAAAAAATTGACAATTGGACTATAGGATTTTGTTAAGGACATATATGGGAATAAAAACTACAAGAATTGTAGACATTCCTTTTTTCATTCGGCTAGTTCAGCGATTTTATTTCGGCGGATTTCGAGATAATAGTGATTTTGGTAACTTTTTTGGCTTTTAGTTATTTTTTTTATTATTTTTTAACAAACCTCATATGTTTTCTACCGAATTATTGCAGCATAATATAGAATACTTCAATTCCTTTAATAAGAGCGGAATTGAGCCATGAAAAATTGACCCTATTAAAGGTCAAAGGTCAAATTTTGGAAGAATTTAAATTTTTAAAGATTAACAATTTTTTTGAGCGGATATTAATGAAACTCCTTGATGTTGTTTTAATATGATTAAACGTAAATGGTTTATTATTAAAATTCAGAAAATTAACCCTTAAGTGCTATTGGGGTCTATAGTTTTTTTAATTTAATGGAGAAAATATAAGTATATTATTTCATAGGGTCTTATAGACCCCAACAGCACTTAAGGGTTAATGTTCTGAATTTTAATAATAAACTATTAATTTATAGACATATTAAAATAACATCAATCAGTTTCATTAATATCCGCTCGAAAAATCTGTTAATCTTTAAAAATTAAAATTCTTCAAAAATTTGACCTTTGACCTTTAATTGGGTCAATTTTTCATGTCTCAATTTCGCTCTTATTAAAGGAATTGATGTATTCTATATTATGCTGCAATAATTCGGTAGAAAACATATGAGGTTTGTTAAAAAATAATAAAAAAATTAACTAAAAGCTAAAAAGTTACCAAAATCACTATTATCTCGAAATCCGCCGAAATAAAATCGATGAACTAGCCGAATGAAAAAGGAATGTCTACAATTTTTGTAGTTTTTATTCCCTTATATGTGCTTAACAAAATCCTATAGTCCAATGGTCAATTTTTTAAATTTTATTTGCCAAAAAAAATAAAAACTTGAAATTGGAGATTTGAAAACAGGGTTGAAAAATTAAGACCTTTTTACCATTTATTTAAAACAAGTTAGCATAACACAATATGAAAAACGCTTATCACTTTAGTACATTGGGACTTAAAGAATAAAAAAATGTTGCTATAGTAGATAATTTCAATCAATTTCAAAAATGGAACTCGAAATCTTTGATCAAGTGGTCTGCCACACGCTAGTTGCCTGGGGCAGTTGTAATAACTTGGCTGATATTTAACCGATTTTAGTTTTTATTGCCTTATTACAAAGGTAATGTACTCCACATCACAATTCTGTAACCATTTGAATTCAAAGTTAACTTAAAATGTCGAAAAAATTGAGAAAATGAGTAAAAAGTCATTTTTCCCCCTTGTAATTCGTTTTTCAAACTTCAGGTCGTTTCCGCGTCCACTTAAAGTTATCGGATTAACTCCAAATTTTTTATTATTTAGTTTTCAGTACATAGGAACAAAATTCTGCCCAGTGCAACACAAAAATCGGAAATAAAAAAATAAGAACACCCTTACTGTTCATACACGTTTTGTATAAAAACAAAAAACCGCCGAGTTTTTCCGCCAAACTAGATACAATTTTAGATTAAATTACGACCTTGTCCTTATTTATTGTTTAGAAAGTTCTCAAACGGGCTTTTAAGGTATTTATGCAAATAAAAAACTATTTATTTTCATGTTTCCTCCGACGTTTCGTTGGATATTCCCAACGTCTTCAGGGGTATTTTTTTTTAAATAAATAATATTTACATTAATTTTCACATTTAAATAAAACACATTTTGAATTATATATACACAACATAAATTTGTTTTAGCAAACATATCGTCGAACTATATTCAATAAATGCCAACTCGAAAAAGCTTACTGTTCAGGAGAGCTAAAAAACTAGTTATTTCGCTAATTATTGTAAAAATTAACAATGTACCTTCCATAACATGGTTTAAATATTCTAAATAATTTTTACCTATGCCAAAAATTTTATATTTTGCACTTGTTTGCGTATTTTTGAGAGATGGCATTTATTACTAAATCAAAAAACAAATATTTTTTTAGAGTTGGCATATTTTGTCGGAAAGTAAAAAAACATTTTTTTTTAAAAATTTTTATAATTTTTTTTTTTTGGTTTTTGTTATCCTTAGTACGATAATTGCAAAAACAGAGAAAAAACTTAAAAATCTTTGCATATTTTTAAAAGTTACTAGCTCCGAAATCCTTTTAATCTCAGGCTGGTCAATTTTGGAACTCTTTAACTCACGCTGTATTGTAAAAGAGTCACTTGAAACTAGCTACTTTGGAAGCCTATATCATTGACTTTATTTGCCCCACTCATAATGTTTCAATCTGATAAATAGTTTGAAAGTTACATTTATATAAGCAATTTTTTTTTTTTGCAAACACTATTTACCGATGTTTTTATAATGGCAATATTTCGAAAACTAGCCATTAGGTATCAAAATCTTTACAATATTCGTGGTCAGCATGGCAAATGCAATAAGATGTGTGGTCTAGTTTTTTTTTTTTAAAAAATTTTGAAAAATTTTTGGAAATACAATGGGAGTTGGCATTTATTTTCACCAAAAAAATATGTACTTTGAGTTAGCAGAATAACAAAAATGGATGTAAAACGACAATAAATTATTTTTTTGCTCTGAAATGTTTACCACAGATACATAGGTATTGCATAGAATTATTTTAAATGAAACAAATATTATTAAGTGCGTTACTTTTAATTAATTTATAAATTTATTAATATTTTAATTTTACATTGATCTTTTCATTTGAATTCACTTTTAAGAACTAACTTTAATTTTATCAAGAATAACTCTTTTATACTACTTAAAATACGGATTAAACTGGTTTATGATAATGTAAGAATTAGCGATAATTAATAATTATAAAAAGTAATAATAAATAATATGAAAATAAGTAATAATGATAATTAGCATGATAAATACATATGAGTGATAATTTGAATATTAAAAGTAACGTTAAATAAAAATAGTCAAATAAGTAATAAGAAATAAGAAATAATATGAGTATGATAATGTGAGAGAAGATTGGGGAGAGAGGAGAGAAACTAACATATATATCTACAATATATAACTATAGGGGAGCTATTTGCCATCGGAAACTCATTTCGGTCAAATTTGAGTTGGCATATTTTGAATATAGGTTCACGATATGAAAAATTTCTCAAAATCTTTAACTTTTTTTTATAGGAAAGAAAAGTTTAAGACTTTTTCTGCAGGCTTTGTCTCAGAATCTAAAACCTTTTCTATAGGGAAATATTTCCAAAATCTTAGACTTTTTTGTAGAAAAAATGTTGCTGAATCTGAGACTTTTTCTGATGGAAAAAATATCTTAGAATCTGACAACTTGTCTATTGGCAAAATGTTTTAGAATCTGAGACTTTTTTAAAGAAAAAAAAAAATATTAGAATCTGAGACTTTTTCTGTAGGTCTCAAATTCTGATATAAATATGGGCATTCAAGGCCAAATCACTCACTTTTAGACCCGACCCCTTCGATTATTTTTATATTTAGTACGTATTAAATGCAACTTGCACTTAAATTTTCAGCCTTTTTTTTACCAAGTTTGTGATGAGTAATCAATTTTTCAAAATGGCGATTTAAAAAAAAAAACTAAAAAAAAATAAATTTTCAATTAATTTTTACCAGTAAAAAATAATGATATCATAAAAAATGTGGACAATGTTTTGTTGCAATTTAAATGTAGTTTTAGGAAAAAAATATGAAAAAATTATTCGAAGTAACTATCACTTATTTTCTAACATTTAAGAATTAAATCGACGTTTTTTTTAAATTCTTAAAATTCTACTTTAAATTATTCAACTTTTAAGCCATAATTCGAGATGTGATCAAAATTCAAAAAAAGGAGCAACAATGCAATGTTGTGTATGAGGTGCAGTGCAAGGGGGATGCAGATAAAAACTGCAACTTAATATATATTGGCACAACAAAATGATCACTAGGCATAAGAATGAACGAACATAAAAACGATATTTTGAAGAAAAAAACATCTACAGCTTTATCAACACACATCATAGAGAGTGGACACGAACCAGTGGGGGTGTTCTGTAATTTATGCGAAAAGTTTTCGCATCGAAAAGTATGAAACAAAAAATTCCATCGTTTCTCGATTCTGGAAAAAAAGTTGTTTCTGTATATCAATGCGAAAACGGCAGCATTTTTATTGGAATATTCCAAATCAGCTGTCAAAAAGGTAAATAAGGCGAGAAAATAATAAAAATCACAACAAAAAAAACTCAATTTCTAATTTTTTTTAAACAACACTCGTAACATTGGCAAACAAAAATGAAATAATAAATTAACTTAATGAAAATAATGTGTAGTATATCAGTTATAATATTAGTTGATAGTATATTCTTGAAAAATATTGTTTTTCATTTATTATAACTCAAAAGTTGATTAATTTACGAAATATCGCACCATTTTTAAATGTGAGTGATTTTGACACTTCAACTTCAAAAGTTTTCGATCAATTGGTTTACAGAAACAGTTTTTATCGCATCTTTCCAATAATTTTGAAAAAAATCATATTTGACAGAAAGTTTCCGCATAACAAAATTACAGAAACAGTCGAATACGAAAAGTCAGGTTATGTGCCGATTCACGATGTTTCTGTTTCGTTTTTCATGTTTCATGTGAGAAATCTTTCGATTCGAGAGTTATAGAACACCGCTACAGATTTTGATAATATTAGAATATTAGACAAAGAAAGCAAAGAGAGAAAGAGATTTACAATTGAAAGTTTACAAATACAACAGAATATACAACGAACCATGAACTTAAAACAAGACACCGACAACATTAATGCCAGTTATAGAGTTGCTTTATCCTAAATAACCTGTGATAATATTTTTAAGTTGTGTTTAAAATAATAAATTATGTGTTTTATGTTAAATGTTTTATGTAAAATGTATTGTGATTTAATGTGAATATTTTTAATATCATTGTAAGTTAAAAATAGCTAAAAGTTGAATTGATTTTGTAAATAATGTATTGTTTTTTAATTTTAAATAGACGAAACCCCTTGATAAAGTCAACAAAACATTGACGAAACGTCGGGTAAAAATGAAATAAAAGACTTTTATTTACATTAAAAACATTAGGCCTGATTAGTTTAAGGAAAACAAACCACACGTAATATATAAAATTCGTTCTATTTTTTCAAATTTTGAAAATAGCACTTTTTTTACTTGTGTTTATTTTATATGCAACTCCAAAAAAATTAAATTGGTAGATATTGAGCCTAACTTACCCTAGATATATTCATTTGTGGGTAAACATATGTCTCACAAAAATTTAGGTTGATCAGACATGGGTAAGGCGTGCCGCATCGGCCTTGAATTGTAAAAACCGCTTTACAAGGAACATTTTTTTTTATTTCTTTCTTTTTTATTTTAAATTAAATTTCAATTCAAGTAGTTACAGAATTTTGATTTGGAGTAAAATGCCTCCCTAATAAGGTACTAAAAATTAAAATCGGTTGAAAATCAGCCAAGTTATTAAAACTTTTCCAGGCATCTAACGTGTGGCAGACCACTTGATTAAGGAATACTATCCCGTTTATGAAATTCATTGAAATTTTTTATTGTAATAAAATTTTTTTATTCTTTAAGTTCAAATTTCATAAGATGACTAGTATTTTTTGTTTTGTGTTATGCTAACATGTTTTTAATTAATGCTAAAAATGCCTGCATTTTTAACACTCGTTAGAAAACTCCATATTTATTTTTTTTTTTTAATTTTAGAAAAACCAAAAAAATATTACACTGGAATATGAATAATAAAAAATGTTTTTACAGAAGATAATTTCAATAAATTTTAAAAATTTGGCTCGTATTCATTAACCATGTAGTATGTATGACACACGTTAGATGTCTGGGGAAGTTATAATAACTTATTGTTAGCTGATTTTCAATCGATTTTAGTTTTAAGTACCTTATTAGACATTTTACTTCAAATCATAATTCTGTAACCATTTGAATTCAAACTTAATTCAAAATATCGAAAAAATTTATAAAATTAAAAGAAAGAGATATTTTCCCTGTTTAATTATTTTTTAAACTTCATGACCGATGTAGCACACCATACACTCAAAAAATTTTGTCATTAACTATTTGTAGTTTATTTAAAAATTTTACGTTTTTATGTTTTTAAAAGAAAAAACATTTGTTCAATGTCTGGTTTTTTAAATAACTATTTCTGTTCTTTGTTTAAAAAATAACAACATAAAAAATATGGACTTTCATTAGCATTCAATATTTAAAGTCATTTATTTTTGTTCTGTAAGTAAAAATAATTGATTCTTCTTTAATTTTTAATGATTTGTGTACGTTATTTTTTTTTTTTTGAATTGTTGGTATTGTTTAAAGATAAGTCATTTGTTTTTACCTACTTGTTGGGGTTATTTTTTTGTAGACAAAAAATTCAAAAAAATTTTTATAAAAATATAAAAACACGTGTGTATCAAGTGTCTGGCCAGAATGTTGTTGATTGCGGTATCGACTCCCTAAAAATTTTATAAAAAATTGTTTAAAATAAAAATCAATAGAAAAATTGCAAAAATAACCTACAAAATCATTCGTTTTCAATGTTTTTTTCTTTTTGAATTTGTTGGTAAAAATCAATAGAAGAATTGCAAAAATAACCTACTAAATCATTAATTTTTAATGTTTTTGTAGGTATTTTTTTTTCTTTTTGAATTTGTTGAAAAAAATAGCACAACAATCATTAATTTTTAATGTTTTCGTATGTTATTTTTTTTTCGAATTTGTTGGGAAAAAATGAAATTAACGTTATTTTTTAAAGTTCTATGTTATTTATTTTAGAAAATTTTATTAACAGTAAAAAATAAATGTTGGTGTTTGTTAAAACAAATGAATCACAAATAAATCACTTTTATCACTTGTTTTAAATATGTTTTTCATTTAAAAGAAAATAGAACGAATTTTAAAAGTTGCGTAATTAAGAGTAGAATTTTTAGACTTTTTAAAAAAAAGCGAATGTTTCGGACTTTTTTAAAATGTCGATTTTAATTTTTAAACGTAAAAAAAAGTGATAATTACTTCGAATATTTTTTTTTTAATTGTAAGGAAAATTCTATACAAATCTACAAATTAAGTGCTGATTACCAGATTTGCTTTTCTTCGCTCTAATACCTTAAGGAATAAATTGGAATTACTGTTTTTAATAGAGTTAAAAATCATACAAAAATTAACTTTTCCCAGTCGGCAAAAAAACACCCCTGAAATACTCCAGAATCTCCCTTTATGAAATCGCTTACATCTTCAATATTATTTAAAATGTGCACAATGACATGTCAGCAGTTGGGCAGGTGTTTTTTAACAAATTTTTGGTGGCCATCGATACTGGTGGGCACTGCTGGGCAACTGCTGATATGTCATTTGGGAGATTTGGAAAAATTATATGAAGGTGTCACCAAATACATAAAGGAAGCTTCAGCAGTTTGGTCGGGGTGATTTTATTTTGCCCACTGGGAAAAGTTATTTTTTCTGTTATTTTTGTTAGTCTATCAAAAACAGTAATTGCTATTTATTCCTTAAGGTGTTAGAGCAAAGAAAAGCTAATCTGGTGATCAGCATTTAAATTGAAGTTTTGTATAAGACTTTTCTTCCAATTTAAAAAAAAGAAAAAAATATTAATTAAATCACATCCTAATAATTGATATATACAGAATCCAAAAACTTACAACTTTCCTTGTGAGATAAATTTTTTCAGTGCACCACCAAAATAGCTTCATACGCATCTGCTTGTATATTAGTTCCTAGATGCATACTTATGAGCCCTGTTAAAAAAATGTTTCCTACTGAACTCATCATGAACCCTACACCCAAAAAATTTTGTAGTTGCGTAGTTAAGGATTTTTATAGTTGAAATAAAAATAATTTCAAATAACTATTGTAATCGCTACCAACTATTGACTTTGTTAAGAACAATTATTATTAGTTACCCTGTTTTTTAAATTTTCTTTTTATTTTATATTGACAATCAATTTTGAAAAAGATAAACTGCCAATAGAAAATTAACTTTTTTGTAAATTTTATAAACTTTCAGAATTTAAATAATCAAGAAGTTTTGAATTATCTACGGTAAATTCCATATGCATATTTAGTTTAATATTCAGTAAAACAATTTTCGTTTACAGGAATATGGAAGAAGAAAAGAATCTGAGGACTAAAACCAACATAAATTTTTACCAACAAAAGGAAAAAAGAAAATTCAGTGGAACGTGGGAAGTGGAAGTGATTTATAAATTGCTGCTTAAAAATTTCTTGGACATTTTTCTTTAGAAAAATTGTAAGGCTCGGTGACGTTTTTTCTTTAGTAAATTCTTAGAACCACACACGTTTTTTCTATACACAAAAATGTCTGAGAATCAGATAATTTTACTATACAAAAAAAGCTCAGAATATAAAAATTTTAATACAGAAAAAATGTCTTAGAATCTGCAAAAGTTTCTACAGAAAAAATGTCTCAGTATGGGAAGTTTTCTATCGAAAAAATGGTCAGTATGAGAACTTTTCTATAAGAAAAATGTCTCAGAACCTAAGAATTTTTCCAAAGAAAAATGTTTCTGAGACTTCTAGAAAAATTCTCAGATTCTGAGAGATTTTTTCTATAGAAAATTTCTCAGATTCTGAGAAATTTTATCTTTAGAAAAATTCTCAGATTCTGAGACATTTTTCCTAAAGGAAAATTCTCAGACTCTGAGACATTTTTTCTATAGAAAAAATCTCAGATTGTGAGACATTTTTTCTATAAAAAAAATGCTCATATTCGGAGACATTTTTTCTATAGAAAAATTCTAAGATTCTGAGATATTTTTTCTTTGGATAAATTCCCAGATTCTGAGACATTTTTTCTATAGAAAAATTCTCAGATTCTGAGACATTTTTTCTATAGAAAAATTTTCAGATTCTTAGACATTTTTTCTATAAAAAAATTCTTAGATTCTGAGACCTTTTTTCTATATAAAAATTCTCAGATTCTAAGACATTTTTTCTATAGAAGACTGATTCTGAGACAGTTTTCCATAGAAAAATTATCAGATTCTATAGAAAAATTAGCATATTCTTTTTTTATAGAGAAGTTTCCAGATTCGTTCAAAAATTCTCAGATTCCGAGACATACTTTCCATAGAAAAATTCTCAGGTTTTAAGATTATATAAAATTTATTTGATGCTGAATTACTTTAATAAAATATGCTAAAACTTTCCGATTGACTTTCATTTTTAATAAATTTTTTTTTTACCTTATTCTAATTAGCAAGCAACTCAAATTCAACAATTTAATAATTATCATTAACTAAAAAGGTAGTTAAAAATAAAAACATTTATTTGATCGTTATATTTAGCTATATTATGTTGTCTTCAACTGTTTATATAGTTGTTTTCAGCTATTTTTTTAAAATATGTCAAATATAAGTTGAAATCAACTAAATATTGGTAATAGTAACGACTTATGTAGTTGATTTTATATTTTGGTTTATTTGTAGTTATCAGCAACTTAAGAAAATCAACTATATTTTAGTTAGTGGTAATTCACCTACAAAATAGTTGATATTTAAGTTGAAATCAACTACAAAATTTTTTGGGTGTAAGTATTTATTTGACCAACTTCTCTTCCTTGTTGTGTGTCATCTTATAATTATAACAACAATTTGAATTTAATTTTGTTACACTTGTTCTTCAATTTGACGTAAGGGTCCCCTATGTCTTCTTACATGACAACAACGACAATAAAGTATAACAGTGTGTCATGTACTATGTATGTATGTAACCATTTGTATGTTTAACCAAAAACTAATATGAAAAGTATCCTTTTGAGACCTAAATAATATGAAACCATTCAAAAAAAAACAAAAATATGATTGAACCGCATTCTACTTACTTGTAGGTACTTGCCAATACATACTTCTCTTAATTTGTACTCGGATGTGTGTATTACTACTTACGTATATCAATATATACTTTCTAATAATGAAATTGTGCTTATAACTATTGTTATTGTGTAAATGAATACAATTTTGTCGTATAATAAGTAGGCAAGATGCGTAGGTTGTGTATTGTATTTTGAACTAAATATAAGTGAAAGTCTAATAAAAATATAAGTGAAAGTCCAGCAAAAATAGGTGCAACCTTTGTTGCAGTTTTGTATGCTTAGTGAGGGTGCATAATTCGGATGTGCCAAATTTTTGATATCCTAAACATGTAAAAATTTTTAAAAAGGAAGGGGTCGATATGAGACGTTGGGAAACACATTCCCCTATTGATAAACGTAGGCAAAAAAGTTTAATTATGTTTTTTACTCGTTTAAATACTCTGTAAAATTACTGATTAGTTTCATTTTGAATAGCATAGACAATCAGCCGATGGTCTGAATTAGGGTCGCTGAATTTACGTGTGCTCTTAAAATTCTAAAATTTGTATTGGTTTACAAGATATTGGGATCCAAACTTTTTTCTTTATGGATTTTTTCAGTTTTTATATAGTTTTTCATAGAAGATTTGAGCAAATCTATGGGAAATTTAACTGACGGATTACCGATTTTGTTTAGTTTTGGTTTTTTGATTGAGCTTCAGAAATGATTAAAAACCATTTTTTTTTTTTTTTTTATCAATACTTTGGAAGATATGGGCGTTAAAAAAAGCGTTTTTTTTTGGCAATATTGACTTTCAGACAGTTTTTTAACTTTTTTGTACATGGAAACCGTAATTTTTACAAAAATACTTATAAAAACAATATTGTAGATAAAATTATGAAGATTAAATATGTTTTTTCAATTTTTTTTTTTTTTTTTTCAAAAATTTCAACAAAAAATTTTAAAAACAATATTTGATTGTTCTTTTTTTCTGGGAAGGGCACCATGGATTTCCAAAAGCAAAATTTTGTTTAAAAGTGTAGAAGGCCCTTTTAACGCTGTTAAAATTTCAGAGATGGGTTTTTTCGTATTGTTGAGCAATTCATTTTTAAAGTTAGATAGCCAAATATTTGATTTTTTCAAAATTTTGGCAAAAAATCAAAAATTTTGATTTATCACCAATTTTGAAAATGTATTGCTCGAAAACAGGAAAAAACACACCTCTGAAATTTTAACTTCGTTAAAAGTACATTCTAAACTTTTATAAAAAATTTTGGTTTTGGAAATCCATGGTGTCCTTGACAGGAGAAAAGGAAATTCCAATGTTGTTTTAAAAAATTTTTGTTGAATTTTTTTTTGATTTTTTTTTTTTTGTTTCTAAATTTAAAATCTCCATAATTTTACCATCAATATTGTCACACAAAGTTTTTTCGTACAACTAACGCTTTCCAAGTAAAAAAATACAAAAAAAAAACTGTTTAGAATTTGATTTTTGATTTTTTGCCAAAATTTTGAAAAAAAAAAATCAAATATTTGGATCTTTAAAAAACTTTGAAAATGTATTGCACAACAATACGAAAAAACGCCTATCAGCAAATTTAACAGCGTTAAGAGGACGTTCTAAACTTTAATACAAAATTTTGATTTTGGAAATCAGTGATGTCTTTCCCAGGAAAAAAAAGGAAATTCAAATATTTTTTTTTTTTGTTGAAATTTAAAAATTTTTTTTTAACAAATATTAAATCTTCATAATTTTATATACAATATTGTTTTTTAAGTGTTTTCGTACGACTTATGGTTTCCGAGCACAAAAATGTTAAACAACTGTCTAAAAGTCAATATTGTCAAAAAATAGATTTTTTAAACGTCCATATCATTCAAAGTATTGATCCACAAAAAATATAAAAATATGGTTTTTAATCATTTAAGAAGCTTTATCAAATAACGAAAATAAAAAAAATCAGTCAGTTAAATTTCCCATGGATTTGCTCATGTGAAATTTATTTTGTTTTATGCTAATATGATAAAAGGAACTTGTTTTAAAACATTGAATGCTTGGTTTGCAAAAAAAAATGCAAAAAAATTGGATAGCAAAATTTACAGAACGCGATATAAGGCGAAAAATAGAAATGAGAGGTTATACCGCTTTATATAAATTATATAGGATGTAAACAACTGTAGTTTCCTGTTTGTACTTTTTTAAAAGAACTTGGGCAATTTATTTTTCTAACTTAAAAATTTAGCTTTTTCAGTGTAGAATTTTTATTACATATTTTTATTTTTAAAGAAATGTGAAAAATGTGAAAAATCGTCAACAAACGAAAAAAAAAGCTTTTTCCCCTCCACTTTGACCCATTAAATTTGAGATTGGGCAGCTAAGAAAAAACAGGTAACTCTTATTTTCCTGCCCTCTTTCACATATGAGGCATTCCACACCAAATGTCCAGCGAAAAAAAAATGTGTACCGTAAACTTCTGAGTAGGTGGTATGGAACCTATATGGAACTTAGAAAATTGCGTTTTTAGTTTTTCAATTTTTCAAAAACTGGGCTTAGGAGGCGTGGTCAAATATTGGAAAAATGGTCAAATTTGTGGCGAGTTGCCTTGATTAAATATTTATCACAATTAAACGGAATGCACCACAATCTCAAAAATTTACATTCTTATACAGTTTTGTATGGGCTATCGATTAGAATTTTTTTTTTGGAAAATTTTCAGAACCCGTTTTGAAATTTTCCATTTTTTAAAAAAGTCAATTTATCAAAAATCCGGCCACTTTTTTTTAATTTTTAGATGTTTGTCCATCCACACAAAAAATCCAGAAACGCGTTTTTCGTTTTTTTTTTCGAGAAAATCGCATTGGAATTTTAAATTTCATAACAATTTAGTAATTTGCTTTTATTTCCTTGTTTCAACAGAGCGTATGAGAAATATTTATGCAATTATTATTACTCATTCGCAACGTTAAAAAATAATAAAAACGATATGTAGGTAATTTATCAAGCTTTAATTTAAGCTTAATAGCGTCCAGATTGGGAAAATAATGAATGTGTTACGAGGGTCGATGTGGAAAATGACAAAATTTATAGAAAAAATATTTGCGAGTCGATTTTTTCCAAGTTAAAACATCAGAAATTTAAAAAAAAGTCCAATAGTTTTTATTCAGTGATCAAATAATTTTTTCAACAACCCAAACAAACAGTGGAATTTTTTAAGTACAGTAGCAAAAATCCACATTTTTTGACTTCCAATTCTTTTGACCACCAATTTTTTGTTAACAAAGAAAAATTATCTTAATATATCCTTAGCATATACTTAAGTGTACTAAAATTAATAAACAATAACATATTTTCTTTGTTTATAAAAAATTGGTGGTCAAAAGAATTGGAGGTCAAAAAATTTGGATTTTTGCTACTGTACTTAAAAAATTCCACTGTTTGGTTGGGTTGTTGAAAAAATTATTTGATCACTGAATAAAAACTAGTGGACTTTTTTTTAAATTTCTGATGTTTTAACTTGGAAAAAATCGACTCGCAAATATTTTTTAAAAATGTTCTGAAAAATGTCTATAAATTTTGTCATTTTCCACATCGACCCTCGTAACACATTCATTATTTTCCCAATCTGGACGCTATTAAGCTTAAATTAAAGCTTGATAAATTACCTACATATCGTTTTTTTTTTAAACATGTTTGATAATTATAACGTTTAGTATTGTTAACTTTTTCTTTAACAAATTTCATCTACTATAAAAAAGTTTCCAATGTATTGTCGCCCACTGTATATTGCCAAGCCCCAGCATCCTCGAAATTGCCGTTCGAAAGTAAGCGTGTTATTTTTCTCGTAAATTTACGAAAAACCCTTGCCGAAATTCAGTCTTTTGCTCATAACTTTTGAACCACTGAAACTATTTTGCTGGATTGCAATACCAACCTGACCAGGTAAATGTCCAACATATATTACAAATTCCAGGAGCCTCAGTAAGGTCTGTCAAAAGTTTACGTGTTTACAACAGACAGACGGACATCGCTAGATCGACTTAAAATCGTTCAAGAATGATGAATACACCGAAAATAATCCATCCAACATTTTTCGAAAAAAAGTTTTGTACTTTTTTTGTCGTAAAATACACGAAAGTTGACTACAGTGACTCAAAGTAATAATGGAACAGCATATATTTCTTAGAAGTTCTTTAAAGGAAAAGTTATCAATACTAAACCTGATTATTATCAATCGACTATTTTTGAAAAAAGTACTATATAGGAAATTTTCCAAGCTTTAATTTAAGCTTGATATCGTCCAGATTGAGCAAATATTAAATGAGATACGAGGGTCGCACTGGAAAATGAAATTATTTGTAGATGTTTTTTTGAAATTTTTTTAAAAATATTTCTAAGTCGATTTCTTCCAAGTTCAAACATTAAAAATTTAAAAAATTATCCAATAATTTTTATATAGTTATTAGTTAGTTTTTACAACAACCCAAACAAAAAATGAAATTTTTTAAATACAGTGGCAGAAATCCGCATTTTTTGACCTCCAACTCGTTTGACCACCAATTTTTTGTAAACAAAGAACAATTTTAATTATTCTTATATCTCATTACTATATACTTAGATGTACTCAAATTAATAAACAATAAAATACTTTCTTTGTTTACAACAAATTGGTGGTCGAAAGAGTTGGAGGTCAAAAAATGCGGATTTCTTCTATTGTATTTAAAAAATTTCATTTTTTGTTTGGATTGTTGGAAAAACAAGCTGATGACTAAATAAAAATAATTGGGTAATTTTTTAAATTTTTAATGTTTGAACTTGGAAAAAATCGACTTAGAAATATTTTTAAAAAAATTTCAAAAAAATATCTACAAATAATTTCATTTTCCATTGCGACCCTCGTATCTCATTCAATATTTGCTCAATCTGGACGCTATCAAGCTTAAATTCAAGCTTGGAAAATTTCCTATGTAGCATTTTTTTCACAAATAGTCGATTGATAACAATCAGGTTTAGTATTTAAATCTTTGTCTTTAAAGAACTGCTAACAAATATACGCTGTTCCATTATTACCTTGAGCCACTGTACATAATACGAAAAATTTTAGTACTGAATTTCGTATTAGTAAATATTTTTTTCCTAATATTTACGAATGTTGACTACATATTACGAAAAAAAAAATTGTAAAAACTTTTGTAATTTTACGAAACTAACGAAAAAAAGAATGTTAATGCTTCTTTCGTAAAATATACGAATGTTGACTACATATTACAAAAAAAGTGTGCAGACTTTCGTATTTTTACGAAAATAATTCGTTGAAACCTCTTTCGCAAAATATACGAAAGTGGACTTTTATATTACGAAAAAAAATAAGCAAGAATTTAGTTATTTTACGAAACTAGTGAAAAAAAGAAGAAATCTTTAAATCCATGCTTAAAGGATGTTTGTATGCATTCCAACTACAGTATTGTGGTATACTCACTTTGTCATTCCGTGTGTAACGCTTCAAAATATCGGTCGGGGACCCCATAAAGTATATATATATTATTGATCCATGATCAATTTCTAAGGCATTCTATTAATGTCCGTCTGTATAAAACACAGATACCATCCAAAATAAAAAAGCTGGACTCCTGAAGTTTAGCACGAACAAGTCTTTTGGTCATCGGCAGGTTAAGTTGGTATGTGGGCAAAAAAGTTTTCCTTTAAGTCTCTATTAAGAAGAAACAATTAATTGCTTGGAAATGTTGCTGTCAAAACGTTGAAAACGTTGTTTATATTCTCAAGAATGAATTTTTACATGTAATTTCTTTTATTTAACGAAATTTTTCTTTATTTTACGAAAGATTTTCGTAAAAAAATATTTCGTTTATTTTACGAAAATTTTCGTGAAACACAAAAATTTATTGCGTTTATTTTACGAAATTTTTTTTTGTAAAATACAAAAACAATTTCTTTTATTTTACGAAAAAATGTCGTAACAATGTATATAAAAAAATGCATATAAAAATTGATAAATATCTTCAAATAAACATTATTTATCAAACAACCCTCGTACATACTCAAGAATTGCTCAAATTGTTGTTCATGTATAAAAAGCTGTCATAAATTGTAAGTTTGTGTATATGTATGTATGTGTGTTTACTGTATAATAGTTTGGTTTGAGGGCTATAGAGACTTGAGGTAAATGTATAACGTACAAATTCCATGTTATAAACACTTATATAATTATAGATTTTTGCCCTAAGGGCACTCATTTAATTCTATTATTTCGCAACATTAACCTTGTTGTCATAAATGTCAATATGTACCACCTTAATGATTAAAAATTAATAACTAAAGTTTCATGTCCCCGTAAATGTCAGTTATAATAAAAATAATATCGCGGATACATACGAATAGCTAATATAATAAAATTTTAATAGTATCAATGAAAATATAAAATTATGTGATAATAAGAAAATTTGTTTGCTAAGGGGAAAATACCGGCAGTAATAATTACAAACTATGTATGTACTTAAATAATGTAGCTAACTAAATAAAAGATTATTGACACCAGCCACGTTTTACATTATTAATTTAAACAATGCAATTTAATCATGTTTGTATTTTATTAAACGTGTGGTTTTTACAAAGGCATACAGACATACGTAAGTACACAGAACAAATGTTGTACATAAATAGTATGAATCACTTTCATTGATTTCAATTGATATTATTTATTAATAAATTGATATTATTTATAAATAAAAATAAACAGAGTTTGTTTGAAATAAAAAATAAAAGTTGTCAAAGATTTTTGACACGATAATGTTTAAGGATGGTGTATAATTTTAAAAATGATGCAGGACGCCACCTCAGTTTGACTAAGCTAACAATTAACGAAATAGAAAACAAGAATTACTATTTTCATTTTCTTAAAACCAAAAATTTTAATAACTTGGGTTTGTAACTTGGATAATAATTCACCTCGTGGTGAATAAAACCGTTTTTCACCAGCTGGTAAATAAAAAGTAACATTATTATTTTTCAACAAAAAAAAAATTTTTTTTCATAAATTTTTTTTTTTCATCAATTTTTTTTTTTCATCAAAAAAAAATTTTTTTTCAACATTTTTTTTTTCCATCAAATTTTTTTTCCATCAATTTTTTTTGTGTTCATAATTTTTTTTATCAATTTTTTTTTTTTCATCAATTTTTTTTTTCATAAAATTTTTGTTTCATCAAATTTTTTTTTCATCAATTTTTTTTTCATCATTTTTTGCCATCAAAATTGAAATGGTCATAGATAACGTATTTTCGAGCTTAAGTTTGGAAGTTGATTTACAGCGGTTGAACGGGGAAGGGAAAAGACCCACCCAAAATATGGTACATTTAGCAAAAGAATTTTAGAAACGCTTGCCAGTTAGTTGTTTGTTATCAGATTTCTTAAAAATTATGTGTGAGCAATGTGCTAGTAAAGGCCTAAAAATACGTGCTTAAGTGTGTGATTATCTCTTATTTTTTTTTTTTGAGATAGTGCCATTTTAAAAAGGCAAATTCAAATTTCAATCGTCCGGGTGCAGAGTTTTGGCAATAGCGCGACCGCATTTAGTCCGTTTTATTTCAAAATAATTTTCATTGAAATCTAAATAGATATATGATTTAGGGCAGATTACGCAGTGAAAAGTAAGCTGCTAACTGCCGATTTAACGAAGCCCGACCTGAATTAATTTTTGCTCCTTAAACATAAATTTTCATAATGCAACAAAATTTTTGTTTTTTTGGCACAAAAACTTGAAATTTAAATAGTTCTTATTAATACAAATGTGATAGCAAAAAAAATTAAGATTTGATGCATTAAATCACAGAATTCCCAATTTACTTTCTTAAAATTTCTAAAAATACGATTTTTTTGCAATTCTTGCTGCCACGCCCACAATAAAGGCGGTGTTAAAAATTCCCGCAAGGTGTAAACTACTAACATGATACGTCTCTACAAGCACATTATTCACATATAGTTTTTAAGAAATCTGATAACAAACAACCAATTAGCTGAATTTTTTCCAAAAAATTTGCCAAATCTCCCACTGTAAATATATTTTAAACAATAACAATTCCATACTGTAATTAATGTCAAATAAGTACATTTACACTGCAATTAAATCTCCATGAGACTACTATAGTATACAAAATATTAAAACAAAAAATCTTTTATGTAGTTTGTGATATTCGTACTTGAACAACAAAGGGGAGTTTGATTTCCATAAAGGAACACTCCATGCGAATAAGGGCGACTAGGTCATTTGTATTATTTTAATGGGGGCGATAAAAAGGCAGGAAATGGCTAAAAACTTATATGTTACAAAATTTTAGTAACCCGAGTAAAAAAATAAATCTGGTCCTTTATGTAATTATATCTTAATTAATCTGGTAGCAGCTCTTAATTGATCTAATCTGACCTCAAAATTGGCTGTATCAGAAATTATCTAAAATTGTCTAATAATATCATATATGATATTGTATATCATTTCTCTTTTACTCGGGAACGTATTCGAAAGATAACTTGCCAAAAATGGGACTTGAATTTTTGCTTAAATGAAAAAAAAAAATATTAAAAGTTAAAAAAATGTCTGTTGTGCAGCAGATTTTGTGCCCATTTTTAAGGATACACTTTATAAGGATTGCAAGGACATGCAGATTTTTTTTTTTTTGTAATTTTTGTGTTTTATTCCTGACATCAAAGAAGTTTTGAACTCGTACATTTTGAAGAAATAATAACTCGGGAATTCAGATGAAGGAGATGATTGGGTGTTACTAAGAAAATGATATCAATGTCCAATCTTGATTTTCCGTGAAATCCATCAATTAAATATGTAGACAGGACAACGTCTATCGGGTCAGCTAGTCATTAATAATAGTAAAAAATAACCATTTTTTTAACATGATAATGTTTTTATGCTGGTGTCCAATTTTAAAAATGAGGCAGGACGCCACCTCAGTTTGACTATATAAGCTAACGACTAATAAAAAAGAAAATAAGAATTACTATCTGCTTTTATTTTCATAAAACCAAAAGGTTTGCAACTTCGATTTGTAACTTGGATAATAACTCACCTGCTGGTGAAGCGTTTTTCACCATATGGTTATTAAAACATATTTATATTTAACAAAAAAAATTTTTTTTTCCCAAATTTTTTTTTTCATAAAATTTTTTTTTCATAAAATTGTTTTCTATTTTTTATTTTAATAAAATATTTTTTTTCATCAAATTTTTTTTTTCATCAAATTTTTTTTCTAAAATTTTTTTTTAATAAAAATAATTTTTTTTTCATCAAATTTTTTTTTTTTTTATAATTTTTTTTTTCATAAATTTTTTATACCCTCCAACCATAGTATTGGGGCATACTCACTTTGTCATTCCGTTTGTAACGCATAAAAATATCGGTCGGGGACCCCATAAAATGTATATGTTATTGATCTACACTCAAAAAAAAAAACTGTAATGTTAGCAAAAATAGCTTGTAAACCTACAAGAAAATTTGCTGACTTTGAACCCACAATTTTTTTGCTAAAGTTAGCAAAAATGTTTTGCCAATAATTAGTTAACAAAAAAAATTTTTTTTTGACACATTTGAGGACCCCAGTGGGTTCGGACCCGATAGGTCCAGACCCCGATGGGCCTAGACCTAGTTGGGTTCCTTAAAAATCGTCATAGTTTTTGATCCAAAATTTGTGTCCGTTTCGCTCTACATTGCTTAGTTTTTGAGATACGTGATTATAGGGGACCACTGGGGTCTTGAGAATTAAAAAACTCTATAACTTCAAAAATATTACTCGGAGAGCTTTTGGTTATTTTGCGGTCTTGTTCTACGTATTGAGAGCTACAAAAATGATTTTGGACTTTTTGTTGTGTCGGCAATATTTACCGAGATATGAGCATTTTAAAATTTTCGGGAATGCTAACTTTTTTGGATCCAAAGTTAGAGCCCATTAGGGTCCACACATGTGAAGAGGACCCGCGAAAGTATGGCGATTCTAAAAACCAAAAATGCCCTCCATTTTGCTCTATCTGGCTTAGTTTCCGAGATAGAGCCATTTTAAGTTGTCTGAAAATAAAAAAAAATTTACCATTTATTTTTGCTAATGTTAGCAAAAAATCTTGTAAAAATGTTGTCAACTCAATTTCAAATCTTAGCAAAAGAAATTAGTTCAACGTTTGTTTAAAATTGCTAATGTGCTAAATGAAGTTTACAAGAATTTTTTGCTAACATGCTAATCTCAACTAAATATTTGCTAAAAGTTAGCTAACTAGCATTAGCAAAAAAAATTAGTAAATCTACTAACGTATTTTTTTGAGTGTATGATCGATTTTAAGTCATTCTATGAATGTCCGTCCGTCTGTATAAAACACGATTTAGTCCAAAGCTAGACTCCTGAAAATTGGCACGAAAATGTCTCATGATCATAGGCCGGTTAAGTTCGGAAATGGGCAAAATCGGATCAGGGACAAAAAAAATTCCCCGTTAAAGAACTAACCAACCTCTAAAAAAACGATTTTTTTTTTTTTTTGCATTTTTGTTAAACAAATGAAACCTTTTTATGTCAGAAGGAGTTCATAGTCCTGAACTTAGACCCATGAGGCTAGAAAGTTTCATTTTTTTCGGCCCGCCCCTTTTGTGGGCGTGGATTTAAAAAAATCATTAAAATAATTAGAAAATGGTATTATTAATGCGAAAAAAGCTTAATAAATTAGTTCAAATTCTGATTAATTTTTATTAATAAATAAAAATTGTTTTATTCGACCTTTAAAATATTATATTTTGTGAGGATGTTTATTCTGGCTCGAGGTCATTATTTTCTTTACTAATTAAAACCATGATATTCTCATAGTATAATTTTCAAGAAAATAATTTTTTGTTTTAAATTTATTTATGTTGGTCATTTTTGCAAGACTTAATCGACACGTGTTTCGGAATTTGTCAAGATTCCATTGTCAAGATTATTTAGCAAAAATAGAAACGATATACTACAAAGTAGCAAACGAGTCTAATGACAAATCGTTTTTGCACAAACTAAAACATTAATACATATTCGACTCTAACATTAATACATATTCGACTCTATTGCACTTTGTAGTATATCGTTTCTATTTTTGCTAAATAATCTTGACAATGGAATCTTGACAAATTCCGAAACACGTGTCGATTAAGTCTTGCAAAAATGACCAACATAAATAAATTTAAAACAAAAAATAATTTTCTTGAAAATTATACTATGAGAATATCATGGTTTTAATTAGTAAAGAAAATAATGACCTCGAGCCAGAATAAACATCCTCACAAAATATAATATTTTAAAGGTCGAATAAAACAATTTTTATTTATTAATAAAAATTAATCAGAATTTGAACATAATGGTTGGCACGCCATAGTGATGAATAGCCCTAATAATGGTATAATTTCATTCACAGCAACAAAAAACATATTGTTGTAGTCCAATGGACTATCGTATGTAAAATGTTTTAAATATTTTTGTTGGTTATTGACAATTGTTACTTACTAGCATAGTACAATTTCTTCGTCTTTCTAATTCACATTGTGGATAGAGTCGAATATGTATTAATGTTTTAGTTTGTGAAAAAACGATTTGTCATTAGACTCGTTTGCTACTTTGTAGTATATCGTTTCTATTTTTGCTAAATAATCTTGACAATGGAATCTTGACAAATTCCGAAACACGTGTCGATTAAGTCTTGCAAAAATGACCAACATAAATAAATTTAAAACAAAAAATAATTTTCTTGAAAATTATACTATGAGAATATCATGGTTTTAATTAGTAAAGAAAATAATGACCTCGAGCCAGAATAAACATCCTCACAAAACTTAATAAATTAGTTTACATTTGTCGTGATGGTTAACGTATCCTCTATCAAGCCCCAGCCCTTAAAAAAACAACACCCCTGGAATTTTTTTTCATATGTTTTAGCATGTTGGAGGGTATCAAAGATTCGGCACAGCCGAATTTAACACTTTTACTTGTTTTTTCCTCAATTTTTTTTTTCATCAAAAGCTTTTTTTTCATATTTTTTTATCAAATTTTTTTGTTCTTGAAATTTTTTTCATCAAATTTTTTATTTTTTTTTATAATTTTCATAAAAAAATTTCTATTTTAATTTTTTCACCAAATTACATTTTCACCAAGTCTAAAATTCTGATATAAAAATGTTCCATTTGTTTAACAAATGTACAAAAAAAGTGTTAAATTTTTCTGTGCCTTTTTGCACTTACATAATTAATGCACACTAGAGTGTCCCTTATTTTGGAAATGTTGGAAATCTTGAGACGGTACCCGCTCATTTTTTTCCTTTTGACTTAAAAATAACTCAGGAAAAATTTTACGCCCCTAGGACCACGCCTTCCCTACGCGACGGGGCCTTAAAGAGCGGGGCCTAAAAAATCATTTTTCCATACAAACCAAAAAAATTTTTTTTTGATTTTTAATTTTTTTGTTATTAATTATTATATTACTTGGTTTGCTTATTCACGACAAAAAATTTGATTTTGGAGGGATAAGTCTTTCAGCGCTAAAAAATTTTTCGCAAAAAAAAAATTTTGGCGGCCGGGGTCCTACAGTAAAAAATTTTTAAAAAATATTTTTTTTTAGTTTTGACCAGCAACGGTTTTAGCTGCTATGTTGCTTTAAATGATATATATTCCAAAAAAAAAATTATTCATATCTGTGACATCTTTATCTTTTTCGAAAAAAAAAATTTTGAGCCGTAGGAATCCTACGGTAAAAAATTTTTAAAAAATATTTTTTTTTAGTTTTGAAAAGCAATGGTTTTAGTTTTTATGTTGTTTTTAATGATATATATTCCAAAAAAAATATTATTCATATTTGTGACATTTTTATCGTGTATCGAAAAAAATCATCAATGCATTTTTTACCCTTTTTTAGAACACGATTAAGATGTCACAGATACAAAAAATATTTTTTTATGAATATATATCATTTAAAGCAACATAGCAGCTAAAACCGTTGCTGGTCAAAACTAAAAAAAAATATTTTTTAAAAATTTTTTACTGTAGGACCCCGGCGGCTCAAAATTTTTTTTTGCGAAAAATTTTTTAGCGCTGAAAGACTTATCCCACCAAAATCAAATTTTTTGTTGTGAATAAGCAAACCAAGTAATATAATAAATAATAACAAAAAAATTAAAAATCAAAAAAAAAATTTTTTGGTTTGTATGGAAAAATGATTTTTTAGGCCCCGCTCTTTAAGGGCCCGTCGCGTAGGGAAGGCGTGGTCCTAGGGGCGTAAAATTTTTCCTGAGTTATTTTTAAGTCAAAAGGAAAAAAATGAGCGGGTACCGTCTCAAGATTTCCAACATTTCCAAAATAAGGGACACTCTAATGCACACGTTTACCAAATTTACACCTCTTTTGGTTTTGATGCATCTTGCTTTGCACAGACAGATGGGCTAGATTGTCTTAGAAATGGTTCAATAGTGGGGTCCTCGACCGATATTTCAATTCGTTTTGCATGGAATAGCAAATAACATTATTTTTTTAAAAAAAACGTTGCTTTTGCAAGTACATCCAAATCTTCAGAAAAACATTATCATAATTTAATGTTTTGAGCTAGAGTACAAAATTCGCAGGCATTTTTGTTCTAAATGACAGAATTATGATATAATTATTTTTGATATTACAAAATTTAGAGAATATGATATTATTTAAGATACGGTATCATTTTTTGCTTTGTTAAGCATGTTTTTAAAATTTTACTATTACAAAAAAACTTTTTTTTTTTTGTTTTCAATAAATACTCTTTTGTTATTTTTAAGCTGGATTACTCAATGCTCCGTTAAAAAATAACTCTCCGTTAAATTTAACTTTTTCATACAAATGTTGACATAAGGCTCCGTTTAATCGGCAGTTAGCAGCTAACTTTTCATTGAGTAATCCGCCCTTAGAGATAAAAATATATTTTTGACTTGCTATGGAAATAAAAAAAATTATTACATAAAAATATTTAATTTTGAACACAGTAATAAAATATTTTAATTTTGATGAAAAGTTGAAATTTTTAGTTTTCGGTTTGGTGGAGGTCTGCAAAAAAAAATGCATTTTGCCAAATAACATATTTTCGAAAAAGTGGTCTATTCACCCTTATTTGCATGAACTGTTCAAATGTTTATGACTACTTTTTTTTATTTATTTCCATTTCACAATAGTGATTAAATTCTAGTTTATTATTAGACAGCAAAGTTATTAATTTTTTATTATGGTATTTACGAGAACGTTTCTATATATTTAATACCACAATAATCCCTAAGGATTGAAAAAAAAATTCATGATATTATGATTTTTTTTTTGTTCTTTATTGTATAAACAAATATTTTTTTTTTGTTCTCAGACATTTAAATAAATATCTAAAAACAAAAATTTATTTAGTCAGCTGGGCGGTTATTGTGGGTGGAATTTTATTTTGATTTTAGTGCAGTATTTGCATAAATTTGTTTTTATACATTCATTTCTATTTGTATGGCATGCCAAAACTATTTATAAAATATAAATAGTTTTGAAATACAAATTGACACTTTGGGAGTTAATAACATGTTTATAGTGTGAGCCTAAGTTAACACCTAAATAAATTAAATTTTAAGTTAATTAGATGTTTTGACACTTTTTTGGGAAAATTATTTTTGCATTTTTGGGGGTGTTACTTTAGATTAAATAAATTCTCATGAAATGGTCAAACTCCAGTAATTGAAATAAGTAGTTTACTATATAATTATTAAAATATAAATATTTTTTTGTAAAATGCTTTAATCTTTAAAAATTAACAAAAATATAAGCTATATAAAGAAAATTGAATGTTAGAAGAACATTAAAACTAACAAGGGAAGTATCTCAACCCTTATGAACCGATTTGTCTGAAACTTAAAATATATATTAAAGAGACGATTTTAAGGTTGGGGTGTCTCGGCTTATCGGCCATATCGGTGTTTAAAAATTTCGTTGTCCCCTTATGAAACCATGTGGACCTTCGGGAAAATTTTGATAACTTCCGAACTAACAGGAATATCGTCTAGGGCAAAAATACGGGTCGACTTAAATTTAATAAAGATTATTTCTTATCCATATGGATATCGTAGGTCTATGTCTTCATATAAGTACCCCCCAAAATTTACACATTTTCCTGAAAAAAATATTTAAAGAAGCCGATTTTTTACAAGGTTATGCCACCATTGGATAGGCATTAAAAAAACCTTTCTTCTCATATGAAAACATCATACAGTTTCTTAATAAGAAATGGATGAAAAATCCAAAAAACGATTTTTTCGCCATTTTTTGACCCATGTTTTGAACCCCTTAATCCCCGATATGGCCGATAAGCCGAGACACCCCAACCTTAGAATTGTCTCTATTATATATATTTTAAGTTTCAGGCAAATCGGTTCATAAGGGTTGAGATACTTCCCTTGTAAGTGTAAGTTTAAATTATTTAATTATACAGGCCCACAGCACTTAAGATTAATTTGGTCAGTAAAAAAAATTACCATTTTTAGTTTTTTAGAGGGGTGAAACACAGAGGCTTTTTCTTCATCGGAAATTCCGAATTATGGTTTTTGTAAACTGTACGAATTTAAAACTTAAAACTTAAAAAAATCGTTCGTATCGCCAATTATAGTTCGTACACTCAAAAAAAAAAGTTTGTAAAATTACAAAGAGGGGTGAAACACAGAGGCTTTTTCTTCATCGGAAATTCCGAATTATGGTTTTTGTAAACTGTACGAATTTAAAACTTAAAACTTAAAAAAATCGTTCGTATCGCCAATTATAGTTCGTACACTCAAAAAAAAAAGTTTGTAAAATTACAAATAAAAGGTCTTGTAATTCTATTTTACCAATATTTTTGTCTTTTTATAAAAATTGTCGTATATTTAACAAAACGAAAACTACAGTTTGCTTTGTAATTTTACTATTATATGTTGGTAAATTTATTTTACAAATTTTTTAGGTAAATTTACAAAAAAGTGAATTATTTTACAAATTAAAAAAATATTACAAGGTGTTTAGTTTTTTTAAACACGAAAACTGTAATTGTACAACAAAATTTTACTTGATGCTATTTAGTCTTTTTACCAAAAAAATGTTTTATTACAAGCATTTTTTTTAAGATCGTTTACAAGGTTTTCAGTTTGAAATGTATGCATTAAAAAGTACAAAATTCCAATGTAATTTTACAAAACTTATTTTATTACTAGAATTAATGTTGTTCTACAAAACAAAATTAATTATTCAACAATAGGACACGAAAAATTTTCTAAGTTCAGAATTTTTTTGCGTTTTGGAGTAAAAAATTTAGTTAAAAATCATTTTTTATTAATAAAAAATTTCATGAAAAAAATTTTGGAAATTTTTTAAGTTCCGACACAAAAATTGTTCAACTAATTGTAAGCTTTAGCAAAAAAATTGAATTATTACACCATTTTTTTTGGTAATTTGCGTTAAGTAAAATACCACAATTTTTATGTGTTTCTTCTATATAATTGTTCTAGTTTATTTTTTTTTGTCTTTTTACCATTTTTTTTTGGTAATTTTACCATATTTTTTTGGTAATTTTACCATATTTTTTTGTTAATTGTCTTTTTAATTTGGCACCTAAAATGTCAATAAAAAGCTGTCAATTATGAAAAATTAAGTTTTCTTATTTTAACAGGTACTTAAACATCCAATCTACAATATCCAAAAAAAATTTTTCCGATTTTTTAAAAATACTTGTGAAAATAATTAAAAATTAAAAAAAATATATATATTTTGACTAATTTTTCCTAAAAATATAAAAAATTTCTTGTGTAGCCTCCTTCGCAATTCTCATATGTTCAACTTAAGAAAAACGAAATGTCGAACAAAATAAAAAAGTGCAGTGTTATACATTAAAAAGTTTGTTTAAAGTGTTCAAGTGAAAAAAAAAAATCATTTCAGGTTGTTGAAGTGCTACTCCAGCTGACAAAGAAGGAAAAATAAGATGCACCAATGGAAAAAAACCTTTAAATTTACAAAACAAATATGTAAAACAAAATTGTATAATTACGAAAAAAGTTGTAATTTTACAAAAATGAAGTAGAAAATACAAAAACAATATTGTAAATTTACAAATTTTTTGGTTAAACTACTGTTTTTACGGCAAAAAAATATAAAAAGGGGGATATATACAACAAAAATTGTAAATTTACCACTTTTTATTGTAAATATACAAGTTTTTTGCCATAAAAAACAGTAGTTTAACCAAACAATTTGTAAATTTACAATTTTGGTTTTTGATTTTCTACTTTATTTTGTAAATTTACAACTTTTTTTGTAAGTTTACAATTTTTTTTGTAAATTTTATTTTTTTTTGCAAATTTACAATTTTTATTGTAAATATACGTGTTTTTCTATATTTTTTTCCGGTAAAAACAGTAGTTTAACCAAATAATTTGTTAATCTACAATTTATTTTTTTCATTTTCTATTTTTTCTTTGTAAAATAACAACCTTTTTCTGTAAGTTTACAATTTTGTTTTGTAAATTTACCAAATTTTTTGCAAATTTACAAAAAAAATGTTAATCTCGAAGTTAATATTTTACAAAAAAAATAGTAAATTTACATTTTCTTTTGTTAAATCAATTTACAAATTATCCCCGTAACATTACGGGGATTCTTGCTAGTACATATTTTACAAAACCTGCCCCGTAAAATCACGGGTATTTTATGTCATTTTACAAACTTTTTTTTTTTGAGTGTACTCTAGCCCTAAACATTAATTTATGATTATGTTTTTTATTTAATTATCTTGAATACATTGAAGCTAATTAAATACTTATCTATTCTCTATACAATACTTTTTAATCTGAGTATCGCCTTAGAATCTATTCATCAATATAGCTTCAATTTAAACTAACTTTATAAGAAAAACTAACAAGGGAAGTATCTCAACCCTAATAACCGATTTTCCTGCAACTTGAAATATATATAAAAAGACAATTTTAAGGTTGGGGTGTCTCAGCTTATCGGACATATCAGTGCTTAAAAAGTTCGTTGTGCTCCTGAACTAAAAGGAATATCTTCTATCGCTGAAAAAAAGACTATTTCGTATTCATATGAATATCGCAGGTCTACACCGAAAAAAATCCATGCAACATTGTACGAAATAAACTTTTGTAGCTACCCAGGCAGAAAAATACGAAAGGGGAAGCGCTGGCAAAGTACCTTTTATGGTCGCTTGTGTGCTGGGAAAGCATCACAGTTTAGTACTTCCCCAGCGTCCAAAATGATAACCACGGTAAACGGTATGCCGTTGCTATTTTAAAGCGCTTTGAAAGCGCTTTAAAAACAAAAAATATGGTACTATTATAGCACTTTCAGAACAAAAAAATGGGACGTATCTAAATTGTATAAGTTCATAAGACACAAATTTTTTGGTGTTTATTTGAATAAAGAAATTTATTAAATTAGGATAAAAAAATTTTGGACAAACTTTGAAGAAATTTGTTTGCAGTTTTCTTTGCGTTTTGGAATACAAAATTTATTAAAAATGCTTTTAGGAAAAATTTTGGAAAAGTCCCGAAAAAAGTGGTGCATTGAGCCGAATCGGGTAGTGTTCCAAAGGGATAGGCCCAGTGACATTTCACATGTGATGTATCCGGAGTTCAAGACACTTCCTCACAAAAGAAACGGGTGTTTTTATATAAAAGGTGTCAATATTTAGGTCATTGTGTCTAAGTGACATATCACGAGAACTATCAAGGACCCGCCACTTATCCTGCAGGGAAATAAAAAATATTCCAATTGTTACGAAAATTAACAAATTTTAATAAAAAATTTATACTTTGAACGAATTTAAATAGAAAAACATTGGCAAAGCGCTTGCAAAGCACTTCATCGAATTCATACTACCGTCTACACAAAAAATAAAGTGCTTTGCCGAGACTTTTTCTTTGGAACGGTTGGCAGTTTCTGCCTGGGTATTTCTTTCGTAAAATACACAAAGGTTTCGTTTATTTTACGAAAATAAGTTTAGGAAACATTTTTGAAAATTTACGAAATTAAGAATATCCTTCGTAACATTTTATTTCTTAGAATCCAAGAATGCTTCGTTTATTTCACGAATATATTTTTTTTTAAATAACGAATTAAATATTAAAATTAAACGAAATTAAGAATTTTTTTGTTCTTTATGTAGATTTAAAAAAAAATAAAAATTTGAAATTTAAATGGAAAGGAATGGGTTTTTAAACAGTAAATAAATGTTTAAGGTCAAACTTAAACGGTGTTTAATGAACATAAAAAAGATATTCTAAAGAATATTTTTTTTACGAAAATAATTTTGTTTATTACGAAAATATTTTTGTTTATTACGAAATTAATTTTCAAATTATACGAGATTACAAAAACTTTTTTTTTTGTGAACAAAATAAAACAAAAAATAATAAAAATTTTGTAACATCCCTGCAGGAAAGGGTGCCGGTCCTTGATAGGTTGCGGAACTAAAATATAAATACAAATATAAACACACCTGTCACTTTTGTGAGAAAATGTCTCAAGCCTTGATGCATCACTTGTCACAGAGCACATCACTGTTTTTTCGGTACTTAAAAAATGACAAAACTTAGAAAAATTTTCCGAAACATTTTTTCCTAAATGCATTTTAATTATTTTTTTTTTACTTCAAAACGCAAAAAAATGTAAACACAAAAGTTTTTGTGTCCGGGATTTAAAATTTTTTAGAAAAACTTTAAAACATGTTTCTCCTATTAGAAAATTTTGCTGATACTGAGTCGTGAAATATAAAATTGTAAATTTTTTGGGGAATTTTAAGTTTTAAATTTAAAAAATGTATGAACTTTGACAACCTGTCATATGATTTTTTTTTCAAAAATATTTTATTTTTAAAATGATTTAACATTTCATAAACATTTAAAGGCATTTAAGTGATATGCCCCATTTCATAAACATTTTAATGCATTTTAGTAATATGCCCCCTTTAAAGCAGTAACGGGATAGGTAATTTTGGATCGACCGACACCCTTTAGTGATGTTTTTATAATAATTTTTTAGTATAATATTATATTATTATATTTTAGTATAATTGTTTAAAGTAAATATAAAATATATATCTCAGTAAATAAACACACTCTCTTTAGACTTCAAATTGGGCTTCAAAAATATTACAAATATTTAAATTTTTGTATAAAAGTGGCTCATCCATAAAAAAAACCCTTCTTTTTTGAGTAAACAATTTTTATTTTTAAACTTAAATCCGAGTACTATACGAGTCTTTATCGACAAATTTTCAAACAATATGCTCGCTACATTAATTTTAAGCTCTTCTGAGACATCTTTTTAATGTGTTTTTGGAAGGCTCTTTTTTAGCTCCAAAAAAATGTGTGTTTTTGACAATTTTTAGTACCAAATATTTTTCCCATATTTGAATTATTTGGACTCTACAAAAAGGGCCCCCAAAAAAACATAAATTTTCTTATTTTGAAGCATTCCAACGTTTGTTGGATGGGAAGCTTGAAATTAAAACAAATTTTAGAGCGTTCCAAAATAAGACTTTCTTGAAACGCATAGAAAAAAAATGACTGCGAATTTTGTACTCTTGCCCAAAACATTAAATCATGATAATGTTTTGCGGAAGATTTGGGTGTACTTGCCAAAGCAAAGTTTTTTAAGAAAAAATAATGTTATATTACTTTGCTATTCCATGCAGAACGAATTGAAATATCGGTCTAGGACCCCATTAAAAATCCAAAGGAGCTTTACATTTCGGAAGTGAGTGCAAAAATAAGTGAAAAAAAGTGTTTTTACATTTTGGAGAGTATAAAAGATTCGACACCAAAGAAAATAACACTCTCACTTGTTTTATGTACATTTGATAAACAAATGGAAAATTTTTATGCGAAAAGCTAAGACTTGGTGAAAGAGTAGTTTTGGTAAAAAAAATTATTTTTTTTCACGAAAAATAAAATTATGTTAAAAAAATTTTATGAACCCAAAATTTTTGGTGAAAAAAAAATTTTGATGCAAAAAAGTTTTTGATGAATTTTTTTAATGAAAAGAAAAATTTTTTAATGTAAAAAAAATTGATGAAAAAAAAAATATGAAAAAAAAAAAATTTTTTGGTGAGAAAAAAATTGATAATAAAAAATTAAAAAAAAAAAAAATTGATAAAAAAAATTTGATGAAAAAAAATATGATAGAAAAAAAATTTATGAACAAAAATGTTGATGAAAAAAAAATTTATGAAAAAAAATTAATGAAAAAAAAATTGATGAAAAAAAATGTTGATGAAAAAAAAAAATTTTTTGATGAAAAAAAAAAAAATTGATGAAAAAAAAATGAATGAAAAAAAGAATTAATGAAAAAAAAAAATTGTTAAAAAAAAGACAAAAAAAAGTTTGATGAAAAAAAAAAATTTGATGAAAAAAAAGTTTGGTAACCCTAGTAAAAATATTATGCTAATTTTACTAAATAGATCTAATTTGATCCGTAAAATGGTTGTATCAAATAATATCTAATTGTATTACTTTAGATCAAAAAATATAAAATTTGATACAATTTGATCCTGAATTTGGTCAAATCTAATTAGATCAAATTGATCTTATAATATCTATTTTTATATAATTTGATGAGCAAAACCAAAATACGAATCTAATCATATATGGAGCAATATCTAACCATATAAAGTGGATCAACCGTATCAAAGTGATAGATAAAATTTTATATAAATTTATACGGAAGCATATTAACTCACATAAGATTGTATCAAATTATATATGATTAGACCAGAAAATTTTTACTCGAGAAAAAAAAAAATTGATAAAAAAAAAAAAAAATTTATGAAAAAAAATTTTTTTTTTGTTGAAAAATAATTATGTTACTTTTTATTCACCAGCTGGCGAAAAACGGGTTTTATTCACCCCGAGGTGAATTACACTGTGCTACAGTACAAAAATACTTCTTATGTGACATAGTATAGGTTGTTGGTTTTGTAGAGTAGATCCAAAAAATGTCCATTAAACTTGCCAGACACCCTCAAATTTTAGAGTTATTGTCAAAAAACGTTTTTTGGAACTTTGTTCACTAATCTTTGTGTAATTCAGAAAATTTTTAACCGATTTTAAATTTTTTAACTGGTTTGGATAGAAGAAGGATAGGGCTTTCCATGTGTGTGAATTTGTCTATACATATTAGAAAGATATCAATTGATTTTTTCTTTAATATCTAATTTTTTGAAAAATTTTCGAGTTTATCGATTTTTTTTCTGCTATAGTTCGTTTAACAACCTTTATATTTATAAACGTATTTTATAAGAATATTTAATTCTGAATACGACGAGCTTTAATTTAAAAAAAATCAGATAAGAATTGACAGAGTTGTGATAATTTTTCTAAAAAAGAAAATTAAGATTTATTCGATTTTTTCGGCATGAAACTCATCGTATTCACAATTAAATCGTCTTTAAGAATACGTTTATAAATATAAATATTGTTGAACGAACTATACAGAAAAAAATCGATAAGCTCAAAACATTTTCAAAAATTTACAAAAAAATTAGATATTGTTGAAAAAATCAATACATATCTTTCTTATATGTATAGACCAATTCACACTCATAAAAAGCCATATCCTTCTTCAATCCAAAACAGTAAAAAAAATTAAAATCGGTTGAAGACTTCTTACACAGAAAAAAAAAATTTGTCAATACAATTAATTTCATTGTTAATACAATTAAACATTTAATTGAAACTGAGCCTACATTGGATTTTGTCAATACAACAATGACATTTGTAACTTTCGAAAAAAAAATCAACTTCATTCATTATTACATTAACAATGAAATTAATTGAAAAATTTGTAAATTCTAAAAATAGAATAAAAAATAATCTGAAATCCAAAAATAGAATAAAAAATAATCTAAAAATAGAAAAAAAAAATGTCTACCGCCATCTGGCATCGAACCCGCAACCTTCGTGCTACGCGTCTAACACACTACCACTGTGCTATCCTTAAACATATTTGTATTTGACTAAACGTCATATTTAAAACAGTCTACTATTAGAATGATAAAAAAAAACAAAAATTGGAAATTAAAAAAAAAAAAAAGTTCCGCCAACTGGCGGCGAACCCGCAACCTTCATGATTCGAAGCTAGCACACTACCTCCGTGCTATTCCTCATGTATATTTAAAGTTGACTAAATACGTACATAAGGTGTCTGTCATTTTAATATGCACTTTTTGCGTTTTTAACAATAATAAAAAATGTGGCATTATACATATTTAAAAATAAATAATAATGTTGCATCACACAAATTTAAAAAAATCTAAAAATAGGATAAAAAAAAAAATAATCTCAAATAAAAAAAAAACAAAAATAAAATACTGTTCAGCCAACTGGCAGCGAACCCGAAACTTTCGTGATTCGAGCTTAGCACACTACCACCGTGCTATCGTCGCATATATTTGTGCTTGATTAAATGAGTTTATAAATTGTTTGTGTTTTTAATGTGAATTTTGTGGAATCTTTAGCAATGATTTTAATTCATGCGTTTAATTGGAAATAAAAACGGATTTTTGTCACATTAACAATACACATTGTTGATACAATTAAAAACGTTGTTGAACTAGTATTTTGTTGGTAACAATTTGTTTTGTTACTCTTGATTTTACGATATTTTTTTCTGTGTAAGTTACACTTTGGTTTAGTGAGAAAAGTCCCAAAAAAACGTTTTTTGAAAATAACTTTAAAATTTGAGGGTGTCTGGCAAGTTTGATGGGCATTTTTGTGAGCTTTTCCACGAGACCTATAACCTTAACTACCTCATTTCAAAAGTATATTCGATTTTGTGTTTTTTGTTATTATCCAAGTTACAAACCTAAGTTATTAAAATTTTTGGTTTTAAGAAAATGAAAATAGTTATTCTTGTTTTCTTTTTTTTTGTGCTTATATAGTCAAACTGAGGTGGCGTCCTGCAACTTTTTTAAAATTAGACACCAGCCAAAAAACATTATCATGTTAAAATGTTTTTTGTTATAAAAAAGAGCCTTTCAAAAAAAAAAACACTCCACAAAGCTATAAGTATTTTGTTGGAAAATTTGCCGATAAGACTTATTTGAAATACATACAGCCTTACCATAGAAAAATAAAATATATTTAAATCAGCTTTTAATTTTATTTCCACACAAATTGTTTTTGTTTTTAAAATCGATTTTCAAAAAATGTATTGAAAATTTGAAATTTAAAATAAAACTTTTGTTAAAATAGACTTTTTGTTTTCTTGTGGTAAGGGCCATACTGTTTAAATATTTGAAGTCGTAACTTAAAAATGTTAAAAAACAAAAAAAAAATAAAATAGAGTATGTTTGTTCACTTTACATTTTGTACGAAACTTTCCTATTTTCGTGCATTCTACGAAGTTTTCAAGTAAAACTAAAAAAATTTGCATTGATGTCACAAAATATTTTCATAAGTATCCAAATTAATTTTAGCTTTTTACGAAATTATTGATGTTAAATACAAATAAATTTCGTATATTTTACGAAATTTTGCATTAAATTTACGAAATTTGATCGTATCATACATAAAATTATTTTATTTCGTGTATTATACGAATGTCTTTCGTTGTGGGAAATCACGAATGTTTTCGTACATTGTACACACAGAAAACAGTTTCAGTTGCTTCAACTGAATTGTTTGCCAACTGAATTTTTGCGGTTCCACGTACTATCACTATATTCAGTTGCCTCTACTGATAATTCAGTTGCATCTACCGGTAAATTTAGTTGCACCTACCGACAAAATCGATTATAAGAACGGAATATTTTTATGTTAAAATAGACATTGGTTGGAGTAATCGAATTTTAAAAAGCGTTTTATGGTTGCCCCAATCAATATTTTTTTATACACTGTTTCCATTGAAATAAAATTTTTATAATATTTTTCTTACAATTTTATTAATTAAAGATAATTACATAAAATTTTACAATTTAACAAATAAAATAAATACATGTAATACAATAAATAAATTAGTAATCAGACAATACTTATTAGTGTCCGACCGAATACACCTTTTTTGGCCGAAGCCGAAGCCGAATATTCGGCCAAATTTTCACTATTCGGCCAAACCGAAGCCAAGCCGAATATTAAAAAAATTGTTTTTAGTTGCAAAAACACTTAGTAAAATGTTTTTGTGGCTTACTAATGTGATTCAAAGTTAGTTTAGTGTGTTTTTCAACACATGAGCACAAATATTATACAAGTATTCGTTATTAGGCCTATTCGGCGCAAATTGTGGCCGAATAGTGCTTTTTGGCGGAAGCCGAATATTCGGTCGGACACTAATACTTATAAACAAAATATGATAAGAGAATTTTTCTAAAAAGAAAAATACTTAGAATCCGAGAATTTTACTTTAGAAAAATTTGAGATTTTCTCTAAAGAAAAAATCCGAGAATTTATCTGAAGAAAAAATCTGAAAATTTGTCTAAAGAAAAAATCTGAACATTTTTATAAAGAAAAAATCTGAGAATTTGTAAAAGAAAAAATCTGAGAATTTTTCTATAAAAAATATATCAGAAAGTATGAATTTTTTAATTGAAAACTCTTTTTCTTTAGCGAAAGTCTCAGACTCTATAATATTTTTTCTATAAATAAAGTTCCAGCTTCTAAGACATTTTTTCTATAGAAAAAGTATTAGATTGTGAGAAGTTTTTGCTTTACAAAAAGTCTAAGATTCTAAGACGTTTTTCCTGTAGGAAAAGTATTAGATTCTGCGACTTTTTGAGACATTTTTTCTTTAGAAAAAGTATCAGATTCTGAGAAATTTTTTCTATAGAAAAAGTCTCTGATTCTGATAATTTTTTTTTTATATAAAAAGTCTCAGTTCTTAGATTTTTTTTGTATAGAAAAATCTATACATAGATTGTGACACATTTTTTTCTATTGAAAAAGTCTCAAATTCAGATACATTTTCTCTTTAGAAAAAGCCTGTTCTGAGATTTTTTTTTTTGTAGAAAAAAAAACTCAAAATTCTAAGACATTTTTTCTATAGAAAAAGTCTTAGAATCTGACACTTTTTTCTATACAAAAAGTATCAGGTTCTGAGGAATTTTTTCTATAGAAAAAGTCTAAGATTCATTTACATTTTTTCTATAGAAACAGTCTTAGATTCTTAGACATTTTTTTATAGTAAAAGTATAAGACTCTGAGACATTTTTTCTAGAGGAAAAGTCTCAGATTCTGTCTTCGATTCTGAGAAAAATTTTGCAAGACCCTTGGTTAATTTCTATTTTCTGAAATTTATTTACCACTTTTTGGACACTTTGTACTCTCTGGACTTCTGTTTTATTTGTAGTAAAATTTGTTTGTGTATTTGTGTAACATCATTATCATCTGCATTGAAACCACATCTGAAAATATATAAAATACATTTTTTTTTATTTTGCCAATATTTCTGCAACAGTATAACCTTACCCTTAAAATTTGCAACATTTTTTAGTATTTTTTCCTTTAGTTTTTATTAATAATTAAAATTTTTCGTAAAAAAGTCTTAACCGTTTTATGTCTTTTATTTTATAAAATTATAACTTTTATTTTTGTGACGTTTAATTTTTTTAATCAAAATGAAATCCCAACAAATAACTATTTGTCAAGAGTGCCAATACAAATTTATAAATTGGTAGTAGTAGTAGAATCTCACAAAAAAATAAAATATATTTAAAATTTGGTTATGTGGATCATTATTTTTAGTTGTGAATACAATTATTAAATATATTTAATTTTTTTTATTAAATTTGGTTAAGTTAATAATTTTTTTCAGTTGTGAATACAATTATTTAAAATATTGGAAATTTATTAATTAATGCAATTGATTATTGGTCGAGAGAGAAAATATAGACTTAAATAAACGGTTGTATCTACTGAATATTTTTCAAAGGCGTTATTAGATTTTTGTTTTTGTGTGTTTACCAACTTATTAGTTGCTAATACATCAATTCGGTCACGATAGACATTTATCTAATACTGTTGTTAGTTATATGTTATGGTGATAAAACTTTTACAATAACAACTAAAAATATTTCCGATTAATCAAAATTCGGTTTTTATAATCGAATTCCGACTAAACTGTTCTCTGTGTGTACGAAAGGATTTGTATATTTTACGCATGTTTTTTTTCGGTGTATGCAAGGTTCAAATCTGTTTTATTTTTAATTTTTAATAAAATCCGTCAAAAATTTGTAGAAGTTGCATGCCTTTGAATAAAAATGCATAAATTCAGTTGTATACGAAACAGTTGTATTTGTTTATTTCGGATGTGCCAAATGTAAAAACACACAAATATAACTGCATTTGTGTAAAACTTTTATATTTTCCAACAGATATTTTTAAAGATCTCTTAATTTCTTCGCAATAAATCAGACTTGATCTGTAAAGCGAAAAATTAATTTAAAGAAAGAGTTTCTGTCTGAAATTTTTAATAGAACTTACTTTTTTCGCCGAATTTCGGTAAAATTGAAGCAAAATTGTCGATATATCGATTAACTAAAATTAAATCCACCAATTTTTTTTTTGGTTTCTGCGTAAGATTTTACATGGAAAATTTGTGCAAAGTGTTGTGGATCTAAAATTTTTTTTAATTTGTAAACTAGTGCAATTGTTCGATTAATTGACATTAATTAATCGATTTATTCGTTTTTCGAAAATCCTCATTTTAAAATTATTCGAACAAGAGTTTGTTTTTAATTGATAGATTAATTAAATTATTCTTATTGTTAGTCGGTTGACAACTCTAGTTCATGCCTAATATAAACACAGAAAAAAACAAATTGTTATATTGACCCCCATATTTGTGAATACAATAAATTTTTTCACTAAAAGTGCTCATCTACGGAAATTTGTAATATCAACAATCGTTTGAAAAATTTTATTGTTGAAAAAAAAAAAATTGTTTTTTTTTTCAACAAAGAAATTCAACAAACACAATTTATTAAGCTGACAAAAAAAGTCTAATTTTTTTTTTAACAAAGAAATTTAACAAACGAAAACACTATTTGTTGACATTATAAAAGAATTTTGAAATAAAATTACTCGACTGAGTTTGTTAAAAACAAAATCGAAGTTTTGTATTATGACCTAACAGCCGGCCGTTTTTACTAATTGTTTGGTTGATATCATGTTGGGTTGATTTACAATTGATGTTTGTTGATTTTAATTTGACGATTTTATTTTCTGTGTACCTTCAATTTTTAATTATGACAACTTAATTAAACAGTTGCATTTTTAATTAATAACTTCCATGAAAATATTTAACTTTATATAAAAGCAATTAATCATCATATATATTTTAGTACATAATAAGCTCGATTGTGTTAGATAAAGCCGGAAAAAAATAAAAGTGCAATATTGATTCTTCAAATACATATAATATCCTTTCACAATAAGTTTGATGAAAAAACAAATTTGAAATACTAAAATAAAATAATAAAATAATTACAAATCTAATATAAAGGTAACAATTTCTATAAGCAAACTTTAAAATCTTCATACAAGTTCATTTAAAATCCATCCTTACCATTTCTGAAACACGTTTTCATGCTTTATTAACTGTTTGAATATTGTGCAAATAATAAAAGTGCAACATTATAGCTAGTCATAAAAACAACAACATCATCATAGTCCAGATCCTTATCATTGACACAATCTATAGTAAAAATAACTGACAGTAACCAATAAGAGAATACCAAATACTTATTACCAATATTTATTATAACTCCGAGTGTTTTTTTCTGTTTTTTTTTCTTATTCAAGGACATATAATGAGGGCAATAACATTGGTTTATGGTATATTACTAACAGCTACAATCTTTATGGTGCATACAGCATTGAGTCAAAAAGTTGAACCACGTCGAGATGATGTTGTAAGTGTATACTACTAATATTTTCTTTTTTTTTATACCCTTCACTCTAGTGATAGAGGGTATATATAAGTTTGTCAGTCCGTTTGTAACACTTCGAATTATTGATCTAGAACCCCATACAGTATATGAGCAAATCCATGGGAAATTTAACTGACGGATCACCAATTTTGTTAATTTTTGGTTATTTGATAGATCTTCATGGATCAATACTTTGGAAGATATGGGCGTTTAAAAAAGCGTTTTTTTGACAATATTGACTTTTAGACAGTTTTTTAATATTTTTGTACTCGGAAACAATAAGTCGTACGAAAAAACATGTAAAAACAATATTGTAGATAAAATAATGAAGATTTAAAACTTAGAACCAAATTTTTTTTTTTTTTTTAAATTTCAAAAAAAGTTTAATAATAATAATAATAATAATATATTTCTTTATTTACATAATTAAAAATGTTTACACTTCATTGATTTTACAATAATTACATTCATAATCATGTATTAAAAGAAAAAATTTTAAGACAATGTTAATTAAAAACGTCTGTCAAAAATTACAGTTATTCTGTGTCGGCATTTAATTAAATTCTGATACTAAAAGGTTTCTATATGTTGTGCTACTTTTTAAATAATTTGTAAGGTTTACCCAATCGTTTTCTTCCTGACCATCTAGTATTTTGCGCATCTCCATTTCGTTCAAAATCGGTTTCTGAAAGTTTATTATTCTAAATTCTTTCAAAACCGGACAAATTCCCATAAAATGTTGAAAAGTTTCATGTTCACGTAGATTACATAAGTTGCAACGTTTCGATTCTTCATCAGCCCCGTATTTATTACCATTAAGCCTTATCATTCCGGTTCTTGCTTTAAATATCCAGGTTATTCTGTCAGTATAGCGATTATTATCCAAGTATTGCTGGCCTTGTTCTGGATTCAAATATTTATACATTCTTAGTGCACTTTCTGATTTTTTCTGAAGTCTCTCTTGATGGTTGTATTCTTTTAATTTTGTAAGAACATTCATACTAAACAGACCCCATTCAAACTCTAAACAATCTACCTCTGGAAACTGTAAGTTGAAATTCATAGCCAGTTGTTTTATTGTTTGTACCCAAAAAAGATCCCGACGTATTAGTATTTTAGATAGAATATCCTCGTACTGAAACAAGGTTTTAGAGATATACTGTAAGTGCAAACCCATTGTATATATATGATTATCTTCCGCTCCTGTTTCTAGCATTATTGCATAATTTGGTGTATCATCAGGTATATTTAATATCTTTTTAAGGAAGTACCGTTGAAGCTTATCAATATCATCAAAGTGTTCAAAACCCCATACTTGAGCCGCATGAATCGATCTGGCAACCGCTAAGAATACCTTCCATTTCATTTGCAGATTAATGTCCCTTTTGCCTAGAAAGCTTTGCCAAGTTGTATTAATTGCAGTTTTTGCTTGATTATTTCTTTTTTCTACGTGCTTCTTAAATCTTAACTTCGGTGTTAGAACGACTCCCAAGTATGTAAATTCTGACGATATTTTTACTTCTTCATTATTGAAATACCATTTTTCGTTTGATCTTAGACGGCCACCATTTCTAAAAACAACTATTTCGGATTTATTAAGGTTAACTTCAAGGTTCCAAGTTCTGCAGTATTGTTCGAGTTTTATGATCATATTTTGTAGTGTTGTAACATTATCAGCTAATAAGACGATGTCATCCGCGTATAATAGAAGACGAATATTAATATTTTCAATAAAGAGCCCACCTCCGACACATTCATGCAGATCATTGATATATAATGAAAAAAGAAGAGGTGATAGTAGACAACCCTGTTTAACTCCTGATCGAGTTTCGAAGTAATCGGATATTTCTTCACCCGTCCATACAGCAGACGCTGTGTTGTTATAAATACTCTCTATCATTCTGACAAACTTGTACGAAACACCCATGCTAAAAAGTTTAAAGATTAGAGCCTTTCTTGAAACATTGTCGAAAGCGGCTTTAAAATCTATAAAAAAGGCGTATACTTTCTTTTTCTCACTTAGTTTTATGCTAATAATTGCTGCCAGGTTGTAAATGTTATCCACTGTCGAGTATTTTCTTCGAAACCCAGCCTGATATTCGGTCAAGATTTGGTTATCTTCTACCCACTTATATAATCTTTCATGTAGAATGCCCATCATTATCTTTACTGCACAATTCATAAAAGATATTCCTCTATAATTGTTTGGCTGAGTTGTATCTCCTTTTTTATGAATTGGAAAGATAACCGTTTTTATAAAGGAATTGTCTATTTTGCTGTTGTTAAATATGTTGTTGTATGTGATAAGAAGTTGCATAAGAAATTTATCTGTGGCGTTTTTAAAAAATTCGTAGGGTACCCTATCCTCACCAGGGGCTTTATTTAAATTTAACTTGCTTAGTATAGTTTTCAACTCAAACATGGTAAAAGTTTTGAAAAGGATATTTGAATGTCCTTTTTTCCTAAAAAGGACACCATGGATTTCCAACAGAAGTTTTCAAAGTTTGTTGGAGAGCTAAATATTTAATTTTTTTCAAAATTTTGGCAAAAAATCAAATAGTTGGCTTTAGACAGTTTTTTTTGTGTTTTTTTAGTCGGAAACCGTAAGTTGTACGAAAAAACTTTGTGTGACAATACTGTTGATAAAATTTTTAGATTTGAAATTTAGAAACAAAAAAAAATTTTCAAAAAAATTTTTACAAAAATTTTTGAAAACCATATTTAAATGTCCTTTTTCCTGGAAGGGCCACAATGGATTTCGAAAACCAAAATTTTTTATTAAAGCTTATAATGTCCTTTTAACGCTGTTAAAATTTCAGGGAGGTATTTTTCCGTTTTGTTAAGCAATAAATTTTTAAAATTGCTGAGACAGCTAAATTTTTGATTTTTTGCCATCTAACAAACTTTGAGAATTTATTGCTGATCTAACAAACTTTGAAAATTTATTGGTCAACAATACGAAAAAACACCTCTCTGAAATTTAAATAGCGTTAAAAGGACATTTTAAGCTTTAATAAAAAATTTTGTTTTTGGAAATCCATGGTGTCTTTCCCAAGAAAAAAGGACATTCAAATATGGTTTTCAAAATTTTTTGTTAAAATTTAAAAAAAAATTTTAATTTTAACATCCAAATTCATAAAAAATAAAAGCGTTTAATAACAGGTTTATTGATCGAATTTCCATACAAAATTTTTATAAGCCTTTTGTAACTTTTATGAATTTGAAGGTACATCTTTATAATTTTTGAAACAAATTTGTTTTTATTAGTTTTTTCGTACGACTTACGGTTTCCGAGCACAAAAATGTTAAAAAACTGTCTAAAAGTCAATATTGTCAAAAAAGAGTATTTTTAAATGCCCATATCTTCCAAAGTATTGATCCAAAAAAAAAATGGTTTTTAATCATTTACAAAGCTCTATCAAATAACTAAAAAATAAACAAAATCGGTGATCCGTCAGTTAAATTTCCAATGGATTTGCCGATGTCAGTCAGTCAGTCTGTCTGTCTAGCTGTCTGTTGAAAACACGCCAACTTTTGAATAACATTATTTATGCTGGTCATTTACATGGTCAGGTTGGTATTGCAATTGAGCAAAATGGGTCCAGTGGTTCGAAATGATGTTGTAAGTGCATACTACTAATATTTTCTTTTTTAAACCCTCCACTGTAGTGATAGAGGGTATATATAAGTTTGTCATTCCATTTGTAACACATCGAATTATTGGTCTAAGACCCCATAAAGAATACATTCACGATCCTCGATCGATTTTAAGACGATCTAGCGATGTCCGTCCGTCTGTCTGCCTAGCTGCTTATTGAAAACACTCCAACTTTTGAAAGACTTTACTAAGTCTGCTAAAGTTTAGCATTTATGTTGGTACTGCAATTCAGCAATATCGGTCCAGTGGTTCAAATGTTATAAGCAAAAGAGTAAATTTCGGCAAGCGTTTTTCGCGAATTTACGATATAAAAAAACACGCGTTACTTTCGAAAGACAATTCGGAGGTTGCTGAAGCTTGGTGTTTATATTTGTCGTTGCGATGGGCTGGTTATTATTAAATTTCAAAAAGTCGATCTAGTGGTTCAAAGTTGTTAGCAAAACCGTTTTCAGATTTGTTTCACCTTAAATTCACGTGTTGAAAACCCATTAATCAAGATTTAAAAACAGTGGTAATCCAAAAAAGTATTTTACAACGTTCACTCAAATTACACTCAAAAAAAATTTTACGCCCAAAAAAAAATTGTAAAAAAAGACTAAAAAATTGTTTTATTCAAAATAATATATTTCTAATTAAAATTGTTAAAATTTAATTACTTTAAAAGGGCATTGTGGATGGTATTCAAAAATTCGGCCAAGCCGAATTTAACTTTTCTACTTCTTTGTTTATAGTTTTTGTAAATAAATATTAAAAAGGGTGATCAAATTGCATTTTAGATTATTTTTATATGTTCTGCAAACAACAGTGAATTTTTTGACCACAATAATAACCAGCAAAAATTTGTGAGGAACGAATAATCTAACAAGGGAAGTATCACAACCCTTCTGAACCGATTTGCCTGAAACTTAAAATATATATTAAAGAGACGATTTTAAGGTTGGGGTGTCTCGGCTTATCTGCCATATCGGTGATTAAAAATTTCGTTGTCCCCTTATGAAACCATGTGGACCTTCGGGAAAATTTTGATAACTTCCGAACTAAGAGGAATATCATCTAGGGCAAAAATACGGGTCGACTTAAATTTAATAAAGATTATTTCTTATCCATATGGATACCGTAGGTCTATGTCTGCATATAATTACCCCCCAAAATCTACACATTTTCCTTAAAAAAATATTTTAAGGATTTACAAGGTTATGCCACCATTGGATAGGCATTAAAAAACCCTTTCATATGACAACATCATATAGTTTTTAAAAAAGAAATGGCTGAAAAATCCAAAAAACTATTTTTTTGCCATTTTTATGCATATGTTTTGCACCCCTAAATACCCGATATGGCCGATAAGCCGAGACACCCCAACCTTAGAATTGTCTCTTTGATATATATTTTAAGTTTCAGGCAAATCGGTTCATAAGGGTTGAGATACTTCCCTTGTAAGAATAATTTCTCAGAATAATATAACAAAATGGCTGCGAATTTCGTGCTTTTGTCAAAAACCTTAAATCATGATAATGTTTTGCTGAAGATCTTGTGCACTTGTCAAAGCACAGTTTTTTTTAGAAAAAAAAAATGTTATATTCATCTAAAATTCCACGCAAAATGAAATGAAATATCGGTCGAGGACCACATTAAATTTATGTATTATTGATCCATTTCTAATTCACTCTATCTGTCCATCTATCTGTGGAAAGCAAGTACAAACCATAAGAGTTGTTTATTTGGTAAAAAAGTGCAAAATTTTTTTTTAAATTTTGGATAGTTTAAAAAATTTGTTAGAGAAGAATTTAACACTCACACTTGTTTTTTGTTTATTTGTTAAAGAAATTGAACATTTTAGTGTCTGAAGTTTAGACTTAATGAAAAAAATTAGAAAAAAAAATATTGGTAAAAAAAAATTTTATACAAAAAAATTTTTGATGACAAAAAAAAATGTTAATGAAAAATAAAAATAAAAAATAAATAAAAAACAAGTAAAAAAAAAATGTTGACAAAAAAAACTTTTTTTTAGGTAAAAAAAGGATTCGATAAAAAAAAAAAACAAATTATGAACAAAAACAAGTGAGAGTGTTAAATTCGGCTGTGCCGAATCTATTATACCCTCCAAAATGTAAAAAAAAAAAATAAAAACAAAAATTTGTCAGGGGCGTTTTTTTTCGGGGGCGGGGGGGTTGATAGGGTCAGTGGGGGACGTTGAGAGCACCTTCCCATCGCGATAAATATACCAAATGTTTCATTTAATTAACAAAAATACAAAAAACATGTAAAAAAGTGTATTTTTTTAGAGGTTGGTTTAGTTCTTCAAGAGGGAACTTTTTTCCCCCTGGTCCGATTTGGCCAATTTCCGAACTTAACCTGCCTAGGAACATAAGACATATTTTTGCCAAACTTTTATTTTGGACTGCATCGTGTTAACTACAGACGGACGGAAGGACAGACGGACGGACGGACGGACGGACATCGCTAAAATGTCTTAGAATCGATCACTGATCAATAATATATATACTTTATGGGGTCCCCGACCGATATTTCGATGCGTTACACACGGAATGACAAAGTGAGTATACCCCCATACTGTAGTTGGAGGGTATAAAAATGTTGATGAAAAAAAAAAAATATTGTTTAAAACAAAAATTGACGAAAAAAATGGTGATGAAAAAAAAATTTTTTAGATGTAAAAAATTTGATGAAAAAAAAAATTTTGATAAAAAAAAAATTGATGAAAAAAAAAAACTGATGTATAAAAAATTTTTGTTGAAAAAATAATTATGTTATGTTTTATTCACCAGCTGGAGAAAAACGTTTTTATTGACCAGCAGGTGAATTTTTATCCATTTTACGAATCGAAGTTACAAAACCTTTTGGTTTTGAGAAAATACAACAGTAATTCTTATTTTCTTTTTTTTAGTCGGTAGCTTTTATAGTCAAACTGAGGTGGGGTCCTACAACACTTTTAAAATTAGATACCAGCCTAAAAACATTATCATGTTAAAAATGCCTTCGAATTTTGTACTCTTGCCCAAAACATTAAATCGTGATGTTTTGCTGAAGATTTGCCAAAGCAAAGTTTTTTTAGAAAAATAATGTTATATTCATTTTCCAGCTATATACATCCGTCAATCTGTCTGTAGAAAGCAAGATGTAGTCCAAACCAAAAGAGCTTTAGTAAATAAGTATATTTCTTAAGTAAAAACAAGTATTTTTTACATTTTGGAAAGTGTAAAAGTTTCGGCAATGAAGAATTTAACACTCTCACTAGAATTTTGTACATTTGTTAAAGAAATAAAACATTTTTATGTCAGAAGGCTGGGTTAGCTACCCGTAACTGTCCCATAACATAGCATAGCGATCAAAATCAAAAAAAAATTCACGTTGACGTCTGCAAAGATGAATAATTGCTCTCATTTGTTCTCATATAACGAAAACATCTTTACACTACGCTTGGCTGCCGTTACGGGTGCATAAATCAGCTTGCAGACTTGGTGAAAAGAAAAAAAGAGAAAAACGGAAAAAAAAATTTTGATGAAAAAAAAGTTTTTGATGAAAAAAAATAAAAAATGATAAAAAAAATGATAAAAAAAAATTCATGAAAAGAAAAATTGATAAAAAAAACAAGTAAAAAAGTTAAATTCGGCCTTGCCGAATGTAGTGATACCCTCCACAATTTCAAAAAGATTATTGCAAAAAACTTTATTTAAAAGGAAATTACTTTTGAAAAAAAAAATTTTTGAAAAACAAATTTCCGCGAAAAAAATCCGCGATTTTTTTCTTTTTTTGTCAAAAAATATGTTCGTACTTGTTTAAATACCATTTGGTGTTCAATTATGTTCACATATGTCAACCAGAAGCCGAATTAAAGCATTTTGTATTTTTAGGTTATGTTGAATGTGCTGAAATTTTTGAGGTGTGCTTAACTTTTGAACCGCTGAACCGATATCGTTCAAATGCAATACCAAATTTCTCGGAACTTACAATAAATATGTTAAGTTTCAGTCATCTCTGTGCAATATTTTGTCCGTGACAGCATTTTCCACAGACAGACAGAGAGACAGACAGACGGACAGACGGACATCGCTAGAATGTCTTAAAATCGATCGGGCATCATGAATATATATACTTTATGGGGTCCCAGATCGATATTTCGATGAGTTACAAACGGAATGACAAACTTATATATGAGGCATTCCACACCAAATGTCCCGCTACAGAAAAACATGTGTCCCGTAAATTTCTGAATAGGATGTTTGGATATCCCTATATGTAACTAAGAAAATTGCGTTTTTGGTTTTTCAAATTTTCGAAAACTGGGCTTAGGAGGCGTGGTAAAATATTGAAAAATGGTAAAATTTGTGGCGAGTTGCCTTGATTAAATATTTATCACATTAAAACGGAATGCACCACAATGTCAAAAATTTACGTTCTTGTATAGTTTTGTATGGGCTATCGATTAAAAATTCTTTTTTTGGAAAATTTTCAGAACCCGTTCTGAAATTTTTCATTTTTTAAAAAAGTCAATTTATCAAAAATCCGGCCACTTTTTTTTTTCTTTTTTATTTATTTTTTTAAAAGTTTAGATGTTTGTCCATCCACACAAAAAAAAATCAGAAACACGTTCATCTTTTTTTTCGAGAAAATCGCATTTGAACTTTAAATTTCATAACAATTTTGTTATTTGCTTGTATTTCTTTGTTTTAAAGTTGCGAATGAGTAATATTAATTGCATAAATATTCGTCATACGCTCTGTAGACACAAAGAAATACAAGCAAATAACAAAATTGTTATGAAATTTAAAGTTCAAATGCGATTTTCTCGAAAAAAAAGATGAACGTGTTTCTGATTTTTTTTGTGTGGATGGACAAACATCTAAACTTTTAAAAAAAATAAATAAAAAAGAAAAAAAAAGTGGCCGGATTTTTGATAAATTGACTTTTTTAAAAAATGGAAAATTTCAGAACGGGTTCTGAAAATTTTCAAAAAAAAAAAAATTTTAGTCGATAGCCCATACAAAACTATATAAGAACGTACATTTTTGACATTGTGGTGCATTCCGTTTTAATGTGATAAATATTTAATCAAGGCAACTCGCCACAAATTGTACCATTTTTTCAATATTTGACCACGCCTCCTAAGCCCAGTTTTCGAAAATTTGAAAAACCAAAAACGCAATTTTCTTAGTTACATATAGGGCTATCCAAACAGCCTATTCAGAAATTTACGGGACACATGTTTTTTTTCGCTGGACATTTGGTGTGGAATGCCTCATATACCCTCTATCACTAAGTGGAGGGTATAAAAATTAATGAGAAAAAATTTCATGAAAAAAAAAATTCATGAAAAAAAATTTTTATGAAAATAATTATCTTTTTTTTTATTCAAAAACGTGAAAAAACGTTTTTATTCACCAGCAGGTGAATTTGGGCCACCCGGAATATATATTAAGCACCGTGATAAAATAACACGTAATTTTTTTCAGATTGTTTCATTAATGTCGCTACCAGGCCTCAAACTTTTGGGTCTTAAAAAAAAAAATTTCACACAATCAAAAAAAAAAAAATTTTTTTTTTGTATTTTTATTATAATTTTCCTTGATTAGCTTATTAACGACAAAAAGTTTCATTTTGGTCGGACAAGCATTTCAGTTCCAAAAGTGACCACGAAAAAAAAATTGGATGTTGGGTTTTTTTTTAGTTTTAAAAAGCTTGCATATTATGTTTGAAGTTGGTGTTGGTAATACATTCTCTACAAAAAAATTTTATTTGTTCTGAAATATCGTCAACTTGAGAAAAATACCTAAGGGATATTTAAAAAAAAAAACAATGCACAAAATTTTAGATTTTTGGGTATTGTTGTTATTATTTTTTTTTAAATAATCTAATCAAGCAAAAATCAAAAAAAAAATCTCAAAATTTTTTTATTGTTTTTGTTTTGAAAATATAAAATTTTTGGTTTTCGCCGCAGGTGAACGATGTTTCAGAACATATACAAATTTGTAAGCAGAATATGTTATCAAGAGCAACTAAAACCCTATTACGAAAGCTTATCAAAATATAAAAAAAAAAAATTGGAAAAACTTTTAGAGTTAGACCCCAACCAGCCTAAATTTTTTTTACGGTCATTTTTGGAACTGAAATACTTTTCCGACCAAAATGAAACATTTTGTCATTAATAAGCTAACCAAGCTTAATTATAATACAAATAAAAATAAATAAATAACATCGAAATTTTTTTCATTGTGTGAACTTTTTTTTTAGATCCAATATTTAGGACCCGGTAGCGACCCCTAAACTTTGATGAAAAATTTTGAAAAAAATCCCGTGTTATTTTCTCACGGTGCCTCATATATATATATTCCGGGTGGCCCATACAAAAATCCAACTTTTGTTTTTATGAACCACACTAATGTGCACTTTATTAAAATTTTTACGTTTTTGCCAATTTTCAGGCCGCCATATTTCGAAAACCGAAGGTTTTGAAGATGGAAAGGTAGTAATTTTGTGAACACTGCCCATTTACAATATCGAATGTGAAAAATCCGAAAATTTCAGTTTTTTGTGCGGTTTGACCTGGAATCTCCCTATACACTGGTGGACTTGTGGAGTTAACCACAATACATCTGCAAATCCCACACATTTTTAAGCTAGTCCAGTTTCGTCTTGGATAACATTACAAGAAATCCAAACCATAGAATTCAATTCTGTTGGCGGAATTGCATTTAGATGGTCAAAATACATAGAGATTAGTGGGTCTAGTCGCTGGGTCAAAACCTTTTGCTGGGTTGTGTATATCATTATATCATACTAGCTACCATAAATTTTCATTTTGTTAAGTTTTTCTTATCTTTTGGTAGAATTTGTTTGGTTCATGTTGCAAAACTTTGCTTATATGTATTAAGTGACATATTGGCTTTCATCTTTTTCGTGTTGAATAAAATATTTTAAATTTTTCTTAAGGGAATTTTATTGGAAATTATTTCTATGTGCACTAGCTTTTTGAAAGAAATATTATCAAAATGTTTTTATTTTTGTTTTTAGTATCCCCCTCCTGATTTGTTGGCAAAATTAAAACCTGTGCATGATACATGTGTTGGAAAAACTGGTGTTACAGAAGGTAAGTATGAAAATTTTATCCTGGACTCACATCAAGGAAATCCGAGGGTCAATTCGGAATGTCCATCCGGCACTATGCTAACATTTTTTTTTGCATTTAAAAAAAAATACAGTTATAATAAATATTGCTACCTGAATTTTGAGGTTAACTCGAATTTAATAACTTAAGAAAAAAAAACTGCATTTGTTAAAACACCAATTCAGTTGCGATACCCAGAATGTATTCCGCTAGAGTTTTATCCAATTTTACCAATTTTTTGCTAAATAATCTTGTAAATGGAATCTTGACAAATTCCGAAACACGTGTCGATTAAGTCTTGCAAAAATGACCAGCATAAATAAATTTAAAACAAAAAATAATTTTCTTGAAAATTATGCTATGAGAATATCATGGTTTTAATTAGTAAAGAAAATAATGACCTCGAGCCAGAATAAACATCCTCACAAAATATAATATTTTAAAGGTCGAATAAAACAATTTTTATTTATTAATAAAAATTAATCAGAATTTGAACATAATGGTTGGCACGCCATAGTGATGAATAGCCCTAATAATGGTATAATTTCATTCACAACAACAAAAAACATATTGTTGTAGTCCAATGGACTATCGTATGTAAAATGTTTTAAATATTTTTGTTGGTTATTGACAATCGTTACTTACTAGTATAGTACAATTTCTTCGTCTTTCTAATTCACATTGTGGATAGAGTCGAATATGTATTAATGCTTTAGTTTGTGCACAAACGATTTGTCATTAGACTCGTTTGCTACTTTGTAGTATATCGTTTCTATTTTTGCTAAATAATCTTGACAATGGAATCTTGACAAATTCCGAAACACGTGTCGATTAAGTCTTGCAAAAATGACCAGTAGGGCGTTTCATCAAAAATTTTTTTTGGATTTTTGCAACTCTTGAAGCGGAATATGAATTCTTATGGCCTAAAAGATTTTTGAGATTTTTTTCAGATTTTTGGAATGTCGGGATCAACTCGCTCAAATCGATTTTATCAAAAAAATGAGGTTATGAAACATATTTTTTTTTTATTTTTTGTTTTCTGGTGCCTTTTTTTAACAAAACCGGATATAATACTTCTTAATGGTTCTAGCCTCCTAAAAAAAAATATTCGCGGTCAAAATAATAACTTCAAGGGTCACTAAGATGACCTTTAAAGTAAAAATTCAGAATTTCCCGTGTTCCAACCTTAATAATTTGAGAAATATGCAATATATGAACGTAATGATGAATCCGTTAGATAGGTCTTTTTAATACCTTTAATTTAAAACCAAAATGACATTTGTCACTTTAGTAGAAATATTAAAAAACTAAGATAAACTCATTTTTTCCCCCATTTTACAGAAAATCGAAGGGAATCCATTAGTAGTTTTTTTGTAAAATTGAAATAATAAACTTAAAAGAAGTTTTTTTGATTGCAATTAGTGTTTCCAAACCGGAAACCCGGGTTTTTGTCAAACCGGGTTTTTTAACAAAAAACCGGTTTTTTGGTTAACCGGCTTGGAAACACTAACTACAATCTATAAAAAGCCTTTAAAAGTTATTATTTTAACTTTACAAAAAAAAACTACCTAATGCACCAGTTCAATTTTCGATAAAATGGGGGAGAAAATGAGTTTTTCCCAGTTTTTTATTTTTTTTAACATTTCTACAAAAGTGACAATAGTCAGATTGGTTTTAAATGAAAGGTGTTTTAAAGACCTATCTAACGGATTCAACATAGCTTATTTCTCGAATTATTGAGGTTAAAACACGGGAAATTCTGAATTTTTACTTTTAAGGTCATCTTAGTGACCCTTGAACTTATAATTTTGACCGCGAATATTTTTTTTTAGGAGGCTAGCAACATTAAGAAGTATTATATCCGGTTTTGTTAAAAAAAGGCACCAGAGAACAAAAAATAAAAAAAATTATGTTTCATAACCTCATTTTTTTGATAAAATCGATTTGAGCGAGTTGATCCCGACATTCCAAAAATCTGAAAAAAATCTCAAAAATCTTTTAGGCCATAAGAATTCATATTCCGCTTCAAGAGTTGCAAAAATCCAAAAAAAAGTTTTTGATGAAACGCCCTAATGACCAGCATAAATAAATTTAAAACAAAAAATAATTTTCTTGAAAATTATGCTATGAGAATATCATGGTTTTAATTAGTAAAGAAAATAATGACCTCGAGCCAGAATAAACATCCTCACAAAATACAATTTTACTTATTCAATATTTTTATTTTTGTGTAATTATTTTGTTTTTAACTCTTTTAAGAATCTTTGCTACAATTACCTCTTTTTTAATCCTTGTCGTATTTTTTTATTGAACAGAGGCAATTAAAAAATTCAGTGATGAGGAAATACATGAGGACGATTTACTAAAATGTTATATGTATTGCATATTTGATGAAATGGATGTACTACACGATGATGGTGAAGTGCACCTGGAAAAAGTGTTAGATATGCTGCCAGAATCTATGCATGATATAGCAATTAATATGGGTAAAAAATGTTTGTATCCAAAGGGTGATACGAACTGTGAAAGAGCCTTTTGGTTACACAGTTGTTGGAAAAAGGCAGATCCAGTTGTAAGTTTATTAAAAACGAAAATTGTTTATATGAAATCGTTTTTTTTTTAATATGAGTATGTATTTTGTATTTTAAATATTTTCAGCACTATTTTTTGGTATAAATTGGATGCTTAAAGGTTTAGTTACTATTTTCCATATCAACCAGGTATTGGCCACATGCTGTAATGCTGGGATTTTGAAATAAAAAAAAATACATAAGTATTAACATCTATTTTCATTTAAAATTAAGTTATTTTGAATGTATGATACACTCTTATAAATTTTTGTTGAATTTTACCCACTTTATTGTAGGTAACTGTTCTCCTACAATAAAGTGGGTAAAAATACACTATGTGTTTAAATTTCAACATTTGCACACAAAGTGTGTACAACTAATAAACATTTTGTGTGTACACCTACATGTTTGACGCTTGGAAATTTCTCTAGAAATAAACACAAAGTGTGTAATTTTAAAATGTTTGTGCTTAAAAAAGCATTCTTTGTGTACAAAAATGGATTTAAAATGCTTAAAATTGCATTTATAATGTTTTTTTCTTTACTTTTGTGATTTATTCCTAAAAAAATATAAAAAAAAAACGTTTTTTTATTTCTATGCTTTTTATTTTATATATTTAGTAAAATCTCCAGTAATTTTTAAAACTAAAATTAAAATAAGATAATTATAAATATTAAAAATCATAAATAAACAGATACAGCTAAATTATACGTCGTATTAACAGCAGACTTTGCAAAATCCGAATTTTGATAACATCAAGTGTTGTACGAATCTGCAAATATATAAAAATTTAAAATAATTAATATTATTAGAATCTAATTATTTTTTTCTATTGAAAAATTCCAAAAATCTCCATTAAAAATTTCAGAAGCTGAGTCATTTTATCAATAGATAAGGTTACAGAATCGAAGATAATTTTTCTATACAAAATTCTCAATTTTTCTATAAAAAAAATTCTTAGAATCTCATTTTTTCTATAGAAAAATTCCCAGAATTGGAGACATATTTTCATGAAAAATTCCCAGAATCTGAGATTTTTTTGTCTATAGAAAAATTTTTAGAATCTGAGATATTTTTTTATAGAAATATTCTCAGAATATGAGATATTTTTGGTATAGAAAAATTCTCTGAATCTAAGAAATTTTTTCTATAGATAAACACCTAGAATCTGAGACATTTTTTCTACAGAAAATTTCCCAGAATCTTACACATTTTTGCTATAGAAAAATTCTCAGAATCTGAGACATTTTTTCTATAGAAAAATTCTCAGAATCTGAGACATTTTTTCTATAGAAAAATTCTCAGAATCTGAGACATTTTTTCTATAGAAAAATTCTCAGAATTTAATACATTTTTTCTATAGAAAAATTCTCAGAATCTGAGACATTTTTTCTATAGAAAAATTCTCAGAATCTGAGACATTTTTTCTATAGAAAAATTCTCAGAATCTGAGACATTTTTTCTATAGAAAAATTCTCAGAATCTGAGACATTTTTCTATAGAAAAATTCTCAGAATCTGAGACATTTTTTCTATAGAAAAATTCTCAGAATCTGAGACATTTTTTCTATAGAAAAATTCTCAGAATCTGAGACATTTTTTCTATAGAAAAATTTTCAGAATCTGATTTATTTTTTTTTTTCTTTGGAAAAATTCTCAGAATCTGATATATGTTTTTTCTAAAGAAAAATTCTACGAATCTGAATATTTTGAATTTTTTATTTTAGAAAAAAAAAATTCAGAATCTGAGTTATGTTATCTTTCGAAAAATTCTTAGATTTGGATGCATTTTTCTGCAAACAAAAATTTATGAGAATTTAAAAGTTTTTTATTGAAATCTTCCTAGAAAACTCTATAATCTGAGACACTATTTCTGTACGCAAATTTTAAGAATCTGAATAATTCTTTCTATAGAAAAATATTCAGCATCCGAGAACTTTTTTCTGTAGAGATTTCTTATTTAAAAAATATTCTCAGAATCTGATATAGAGATATTTTTGTAAAGAATAATTCAAAGAATTCGAGGCATTTCGTGACACTTACCTTACTTGTTTATAATTGCAAAAATTAAAAAAAAAGCAATTTGACGATATCTTCTACAATTGTATGTTTGTGTTAATGCATTTGATAAGTCCTTTGAAATTTTATTTTGCATTGAAACTTTTGAAATATTTTGCATTTGTTTTCCAACTACATTCTATTTTTTAAATTGTTTTTTCGCGTTATTTTATTTTTATGGCGAGAATAACAAAAATTTTCGATTATATTTTTCTATTTATTTTGTTTTGACAATTTCGATTCGTATTTTAAAATTATTGAACATTACGCATTTAATGTTTAATATCGGAAATTAAACACAAAATGTTTACAATAAACATTAAATGTGTAATTTTAAAAATTTTGTGTTTATTTCTTTACGAAAATATTTATTTTGACAAAAAATACTATATATTGTGCGTAATATTCAAATATTTGTGTGTAAACTGAAATTTTAAACACTTCGTGCTCAATTTTAGGCGTTGTGTGTTATTTTACATAAAAATTTACCCACTTTATAGTAGTAATTTTACAAGCATTTTTTAGAGTGTAGATTATATTTAATTATTAATTTTTATGTAAATGATTTTTTACAGCATAAAACTTATATGAGTTTGACTTTAATGTGTTTTATTTAAAACTAGCTGACCTGACAGACGTTATCCAGTCTAAATCTTAAAAAATTTCCTTATAAATTTCCACTTACAACATATGTGATTTTTTTTTTTTTTTTACTTTGAGCCAACACTCAGGGGATGCCCCCTACTAATGCAATGCATTGTGTTGGTATTAGGAAAATAGGTTATGAGGAGAAGGAAAGAGGGAGTAATGTTTGTGGACATTTAATTTGAATTTTTCTAAATTATAGCCGACTGGAAAGACTTCTGCCGGAAGTTTATTCCACATACGGCTAGTTCGACCGAGAAACGAATTTTCTCTGTAATGCGTTGTGCGAGACATTGGACAGTCGACAACGAACGGATGTGATCTGCTAGCGAGGCGAGTACTACGGGCATGCACCCGCGTCTCAGGAATGAGTTCACCCATCTCAGCTGAACACATACCGTGGTAATATCGATAGAACAGTGTCGCACAACCCACATTCCGACGATGCTCCAATGAATCAATAGAGCTGGATACCCTACTGTCATTGATGAGCTTCAACGCACTCCTTTGCACCCGGTCCAGAAGCTTCAAGATAGACCTTGAAGCACCTGCCCAGATATGGGAGTTGTATTCCATTTTCGGTCGGATATAGGCGGTATAAATAGTGAGGAGATCAGATGGAGTGAAGTAATTTTTGCACCGTTTTAAGAAACCAAGACACTTGAATGCTTCTTTCGACACTTGAAAAACATGTTGGTTCCAACGAACATCACATTGGATCCTCATGCCTAGAACATCAAGAGTGTCTGATTCCTCAATAGCTATACCACCCATGGATACAGATGACGCTGATTCCACAATCCTTCTGTGGGTCAACATACAACATTGGGTCTTACGAGCATTAAAATCGACCCGATTCGCAAGACCCCACTCGGAGATTGTCGTAAGGTCATGATTGAGTGTGTCATTCATGTTCTGCCTCATAGCTTCAACCTCAGTAAGGTTTGGTCTATGATTAAAGGAAAATGAATGACAAATGTTGCTGTCATCTGCGAAAGAATAGATAGGATTGGAAGTTAGACCCAGGAGGTCGTTAAGAAAAATAAGAAAAAGTGTAGGAGAAAGAACAGAGCCTTGCGGTACCCCTGAATTTAAACGGAACTCATCTGATGAGAACCCATCTATAACAACTCGTATAGATCGGTCTCTGAGAAAGCTCGATATAAATCGAGAGAAATCTCTACCGACACCAAACGCAATAAGTTTTGAAACGAGTGCACCGTGCCATACACGATCAAACGCTTTAGAAATATCTAGAGCAACTACTTTGCTTTCACCGAATTGGTGAATAGACCGACTCCAACGTTCCGAAAGAAACGCTAACAGGTCTCCCGTAGAACGACTTCTACGAAAGCCATACTGTCGATCACACAAAAGTGAATTAGACTACAGATAATTTACAAAGTGGTGATTGATCATGCTCTCCATGACTTTCGAGAGCGTAGAACATATTGCTATTGGGCGGTAGTTTTCAGGGTTTGTAGCCTCACCCTTTTTTGGGATTGGCTGGACGTTGGCCACCTTCCAGCAAGAGGGAAAAACTCCTAACCGGTACGAGTAGCTAAATAATGCTGCCAAAGGACGAGATAACGACAATGCACACTTCTTCAGGACTATAGCCGTAACCCCATCCGGTCCCGGGGACTTATTTATGTTGAGATCTTCAAGGACCCTTTTGACTGCACGCGCTCGAAAAAACATCTTGGACATAGTAACAGATACCCTTTCGAGTTCGGGCGGTGGTTGATTGCTTTCCGGCAAGAATGAATTCCTTGCAAACATGTCAGCAAAAAGGTTGGCTTTATCAACCGGGTCTGTGAATATTTGGTCATTCATTATAAGGGTTGGAATGGATGAACTAGTATTATTCTTTACCCTTTTAACAAATGACCAAAAGGTCTTACTACCCCGCGGAGCAGCAAGGACCTTAGTTCGCAGACGCTGTTCGTAAAGAATCTTTTCACGTCTGAGTACTCTGGCACATTCGTTTCTCGCCTGTTTACGTAACGCGTCAGTAACTGGGTTTTTGTCATTACGCCAATTACTGAACGTATCCTCTCTGGATCTGACTGCATTCCTGCAAGTCTGATTAAACCAGCACTTATGTTTTGGTTTAGTCGAAATTTGCTTAGATGGAATGAATAATTTCATTCCTAGCATTATCACATTTACTATCATTTCTGCCGCAGCGTTAACATTGTCATCAAGAAAACAAAGTTTCCAGTTGAAATGCTGAAAGAAGTCGTTGAGCTCAGACCAACGAGCCTTCCCAACAAACATTTACCTTTGAAATACATTGAATATTATATTGATAGCAAGTTTAAAATTTAAACCTCAGCCTTGAAAACCAGTTGAGAATAACATTGTTCTCAACGTGAAAACAATAGCATTCTCAAAGAAAACGGCATGTTAGTTCTCAAGTAAAATTTTCAAGTTTATTTAGATTTGATATATAGTTTGAGATTTTTTGAATGTATAATGTTTCTCCAATGTACACAAATATTTTTAGCTTGAAAATATGCTTACTATCTAATTGAATTTTAGTGTAGTTTTCAAAAAATTCTCAGCCTTATTTATAATGTTAATTTAACATTATTTTTCAAATGAACCTCAATACTATTTTTTATTAAAAAAAACTGTAAATACGAATTTTAATAATATTTGCTATTTATTTGCACTAAAAATTGTTAATAAAAAAATTACATCGAATGCCATTTTTGAGGTCGTCTCCTTCCAGGTCTTCTTCTTCAGCCGTCTGCTCTTTAAAATTCGAAATCTTTAAAGAAAAGAAAAGAAAAGAAAAGAAAAGACATTATTAAATGTATAACTTTTTTTGATAAACTCATGTGGACTTACTTTTTAAACGTTTATGCAAGTTTTTACACTTATAGCATTCAATTAATTGGCACAAATGCATAAAAATACATAAAATTTCTATATTTTGCTTCTTCACTTTTAAAACAAAATTTTAAGCTTTCTGACAATTTGAAATTCGGAATTGAACAACATTTGAAAACAAAACTATTTCCACCCATAATCAATGTTCGATATTAGGTTTGAGAAACATGGCAAGTCAATTTGAGGTTTATATTTTTTTGAAAAGAATTAATAGTATAGGAAAAAACAAATATTTCCAACATGTTTCAAATTTAGTTTAAATGTTTTAATTCTTGTCACTGAAAACAATTTGAAAAACACCCTTGATATTTAGTGCCAGTTTGATTTTTTTTCAAAGGCTGGAATTGATGTTTGTTGGGTTTTCATAGACAACGAGCCTTTTCATTTGTACCAAGTTTTAGCGGAATCTATAAAGAAATATTTGTATCTATATACAGCGAATTAGGGCAAATAGGTATTTTTAAAAAAGTGTTCGGGCTAATTTTTTTCCTAAAAAACTTATTTTGACTATTACGAACATTAAAAACACAATTTGGCCCAGACGCACTCAAGAAATGCGATTTTAAATATATCAGAATAGTGGGCGTAGACAATTTTTATCTTCGTAAAAACCTAATTTAAACTATTACAAACATAACAAGTGAGTGTTAAATTCGGCTGTGCCGAATCTTTTATACTCCAACATGAAAAAAAAATTGCAGGAGCGTTTTCTTTCGGTAGTGGTAATTGGGGTACGACAAATTTCCTCTCAAATGTGTGTTTAAAAATTCATTCTTTTGCTTTTTGCATTAAAGAAATAAAAGTTTATCATTATTTAAACCTTTTTTTATTCCACGCCCATAAAAGGGGGCCGACCGAAAAAAACACATTTTCTAATTTTTTTTTTTTTTTTTTTTTTTTTTTTTTTTTTTTTTTTGCAACTACATATATAGCTGCATATTTTATTTGGACAAAATTCATTATTACAAATTTCAATTTGGCCTCAGCGCCATAAAGGCATTATTGAGGCAAGTTGGCAAAATTATTTAAAAGATAACTGTACAAATAAAATATATGTTAAAAAAAAAAGCTTATCATATATATTACAAATTTTATAAAAGTTTAATAAAAATTACATTAAAAGCGTTTCAATTTTATTAAGTAAGTATTCCTTACAAGAGGACTTAAAAATGGAAATTCGATCTACTTGTTTTAAAGCTGGCGGCAAGTTATTAAATTTAATTCCACCAATATAATCGATTCGCTGCTTGGTTGTTTCTAACCTGCATCTAGGAATTCTAAAATTTGTTCTGTTTCGGGTGTTAAAAGTTATTTGATTTTGCGTAAAGGGTATAGTGTGGTAACCAATATTATTTATACATTTAAAAACAAACATTAAAACTTGGTATTCATGCAACCCATAAATTGGTAATATTGTTTTGCTTACTTCCTTATATAAAGGAATAGTTGAATACAACAGCGGTAAATTATATATAATTTTTAACGCTCTGTTTTGCATACATTGAAGAGATTTAAGTAGTGTATTATTTTGATTGTGAGCATATATAATGGCCAAATAATTTAAGTGAGATTGAATCAAGGATTGATATATCATCAGTTTTGATCTTTTTTCCAGTTTGTTTTTCATTTTATATAAAATTCCAATTGCTGGAGCTATCTTTCTTTTTACATCATTTATATGCAGATCCCACGATAAGTTACTTTGAAGAGTAATTCCTAAATACTTAACCGAATGGGTTTCATGGACGATTTTCCCGTCTACATACACATTAAAATTGTTGTTAATACTTAAAGAATGTGGTCTAAAGCGAATTAGACTGGTCTTATTAGGATTGAGCAATAATCGATTCAACCTCGCAAATTCGAAAATTAGTGAAGCATCTCTTTCAATTTGTGTTTTGAGTACCAAATCATACTTATATGGATATAACACACACACATCATCAGCAAACATACACAGCTGACCACTTAAGTTAAGATTTTTTATATCATTTAAATATATTGAGAATAATAGCGGCCCTAGTCCACTTCCCTGCGGCACACCATATTCAACCGAACCAACAAAACTCTTTGAATTGTTTATATTTACATATTGCTTTCTGTTTGTAAAATAACTTTCAAACAACAAAAGTTCACGATCCTCAACACCATAACACTTTAACTTATGTAGCATTATCTGATGATCTACCAGGTCAAAAGCCTTAGTAAAATCAAAAAATATTCCAGCAACTCCAGAAAAACCATCATCAAGACCCTTACAAACATTTTTAACAACATTAAGGACAGCATCCTCGGTACCACATCCTCGCCTAAATCCAAATTGAAAATCGTACAAAAAATTATTTTCCTCCAGGTAAAATAGCAGTTTGTCATACAATATTTTCTCAAAAATTTTATCAATTGAAGATAGAACTGCAATCGGACGATATTTATCTACAGTATTCACATTTATTCCTTTTGGTATTGGTACTAACTTATGAACTTTTAAAACATCAGGATAAACTGAATTATTTATCATTTTGTTAAAAATATCGCATAAAATTGGAGCAATTTCTACCCGACATTCCTTGACAAATTTTGGTGAAATATTGTCATAACCTGGACTTTTATTAATATCCATACCTAATATTACCTCAATTACATCATCAATATCAATGTTATCAAGGGTGAAACGATTCAGTGAATGAGAAAGCGTCCGTAGCGAATTACAACTGTCTCCAGGATAAATTTCAATTTCTCTCTTGAGGTCCTTTAAGGCCGTTAAAAAATAGTTGTTAAAACAATCAACCTTAATTTGATCACATGTAATTCTCTGCCCTTGATCATTATTTAGGTGAACTTCATTATTTTTCTTACGACCCAGAGTAGTATTAATAAAATTCCAAGATTTCTTTGGATCATTTCCGATTTTAGATAAACTGTCCGAATAATAATTATCTCTACAGTTCTTTGTCGCAATTTTTATTACCTTACTTATCCGCTTCAAAAAATCATCTAAACCCTGTTTGCTTCTAGATTTCCTTCTTTTCCTTAGTATTTTTTCTTTTAATAAAATTAATTCTTGAAGATTTTTGTTAATCCACGGAGTAAGTTCAAACCTTAACTGTTTTTTGCATTTACTCACTATGGTTGAATCATTTATAGCAGCTTTCATGCACGAAACTAAAGTATTTGTCAATTCTGACGCATTAATTGAAGAATAATTCTCAGGTAAACTATTTTGTAAAATTTCTCTTGCTTTTAAATAATCATAGTGTTTTTTTGTTATTTCCGCATATTCCATATTCATCATATTGCTAATAAACTTGCAGCAGACAATATTATGATCTGACAGATTGCATTCAATAGAATCAACGTAAATTTTATCTGTAAAGTTGCTGAACACCTGATCAATACTTGTTTTACTTTGGGGCCTCGTTATCAAACTATGCGCACTATCACAATCATAATTTTGAAACATTGCAAGTAAATCAATATAATGAGCATTGTGAAACAAATCTACATTTGAATCACCAACTACAATAATTGGATTACGTGCATGAACACTTAATATAGAATCAAGGATATTTATAAAATCATCTACGTTGCATTTTTGGGAACGATAAAAAGACATAAGTTTCAAGGGTTTACGATCAACTTTAAAATTGCAAAAAGTAACGACAATGCGTTCAACAAATTTTTCACTTACGCAAGTATCTACTTCATAATGAATGTTTTTATTTATATATAACGATGTACCACCATAACCATCCCCTCTACAACAGTGAACATTAGTAAAACCGGGAATTTCGTAAATTTGTGTAATTTCATTATAAAACCAAGTTTCCTGAATTGCAATTACATCTGGCAACTTTGGTAACTTAGCTATTAACTCTTTAAATTGATCGAATTTTCCAATAGACGAAACGCTTCTAATGTTAAAACTAATTATATTAAAAAAATTAGAATTCAATTTACAAATATAATTTTTAAAATTTGAAAATTGTTTAAAATATTGATTTTTAATCATAACAATTAAAGAAAATAAAAAAATATAACAAATAATTTCAAATACATATCCTTTTTACGGGGAAACATAAGCAGCACCATCATCGACATCATCATCACTCGTATTTACATCATCAACTTCTCTGTTGTTTATCATCGATCTCCTTTTATAATGTTTATTTGTTGTTGCTTCCAATAACATTTGATCCACATCGTCTTCACATCTGATCAGTTGCTGCTTTCCCAGATCACTCTTTTTGCAATAAACTCTTCCATTCCGGGCATAAATATGTTGAAAACCAATTGACTTTAACGATTTTGCATAAAAGAATAGGTTTAAAGTCTCCTTGCTGTGAAAATCATGCACATACACCTCTTTCGTATTCTCATTTTCTTTTAACTTAGATTTGGATGCCATCAATTGATCCTTATGCATTTTAGAAGAAAATTTTACCACCACAGTTTTTTTACCATCCTCAGATTTTTTTTTTGTTTTAAGAAAATAAGCAGTATCAAAAGCATTTGGTTCAAAAACAACACCCACATCCTTAGATAAATTTACAACAGCATCCATAGCATTAACTTTATCATCAACTTTTAAATTACTTATAACACAATCATTTTTTACTCTGTAATCGTTTAATATTTTCATTGAAGTTTTAAGATTTTGTACTTCAGATTTCAATTTTTTATTTTCTTTTTGTATTTCAGTAATCTTCTTCTTATTCTCTGCAACGTCTTTAAAAACTTCATCAAACTTTGCTGACATAAAATTTATTGATTCAGTCAGCTGATCTAACTTTTCTAGTTTTTCTAATTTTTTTAGTTCTGTTTTTATTGTGTTGAGTTCCTTTCTTATTTCTCCACCTCCTTCCTTACACAAGTGACAGATGAACAATTCATTCTCATTTTTTAAAAGTCTCTCAAATTCTCTTTTACTCAATTTTGTACATTGAGAGTGAAAGTTTTTCCCGCATTTATCACATTCAATAAAGTTATCAGATTCTTCTTTAATTTCATATTCGCAAATAAAACAATTTAATATTTTTTTATTTGCCATACTGCGACGTGCAGTTTTTTTAGACATATTTCACTTTATTTGAATACCGTATGAAACACTTTATTTGTTTACAAATTTGCAACAATTGTAATGCAGTTTTTAATATAAAATTTAACAATTTATTAGGAGCTATTTTAGCACAGTAAAAAAGTACGTTTTAACGCAAGGGTTGCCAACTTGTATTCTTTGGGTAAAATACAGGACATTGAACTTCTTGTTGCATAAAAATATTGCAGTTGTTAAACAAAAGCACAAAAAATCATGTAAAAAAATGGTAAATTTCAGATTTTTGTTTAGTTCTACAAGGGGGAACTTTTTCCCCCTGGTCCGATTTTGCTTCTTTACGAACTTAACCTGCCTAGGAACATAAGACATACTCGTGCCAACTGTCGGGAGTCTAGCTCTTTTATTTTGGACTGCATCGTGTTAACTACAGACGGACAGACAGACGGACGGACGGACGGAGACACTTTATGGGTTCCTAGACCGATATTTTGAAGCGCTACACACGGCATGACAAAGTGAGTATACCCCCATGCTATAGTTGGAGGGTATAAAAATAATAACCATATCGGTCCAGCTGTAATTGGACGTAAACTATTTTTATTTTGCCAAAAACCCAAGTTGGACTATGACGAACATAAAAAAAAATATCCAAATCGGCACAGCCGTTCTCCGATTTTTGACAAATCGAAAAAAGTGGGAGTGGTCAAATAGTCCTTTCATAAAACCCTAAGTTGAGATATAACAAACATTTAAAAAAAAACACAGTGCAACAACAAAAATCGGAATGGGATGAAACCAAAAGGAAATTAAAGTTGAAATCATATATATATTCCGTTTTTTTTAGTTCAGCGCTAGATTTTTTTTACACGTATTTGAGTTTGGTGAACTTTTTTTATAATTATGATAATAATTGCTTGAAAAATGTGTATGATTAATTTTGTAATTGCCTTTAAATAACAATCATACGCAACGGTGAACAGGGGGATTTTTTTTTTATTTTTAAGTTAAAATTTTTTTAATAATAATTACAATCAATACAATAGTTTTGCCTCTGCGCTTTAAAGGCATTGAAGAGGCATATTGGCAAAATACACAAAACCTTAATAATAAATATTTTAATAATTTGGTAAGTAGGTGCGGTACTGATTGCAGCGAAATTCATACCGGTTATAGATAACGTAATTTAAAGCTTAGGTTTGAACACTGGACCCCACATGTCTAATAAGGGCACTAACAGGTACACAAAAGCTTTAAATGCTTTAAAATCACCAACTTTAAATGTGTGTAAAAAAAAAACTACTTAAGGGTTTTGTTATGTAAAATGTCAACTTTCACTTGCTTTTGGTTTCATCCTATTCCGATTTGGAAAGTTTGATTTTATATCACTGTGTAATTGCCACCTGTATCGTGTTTACAACGTTTAGATGGACATCGCTAAAATGACTTGAAAAGTTATAGTGAGTTGATCGGCATACTTGAAAGTGGTTCTAGGACCAATATTTCGGGTACACTCAAAATAATTCTACAGTCAAAGTTTTAGTAAGTGATTTTGTATCCAAATCTACTAACAAGTTACTAATTTTAGTACCTTCAAAGTACTAAAATTAGTAATTTTTACTGGTTTTGAATAATGTTAGTAAAAAATTTTAGTATTGGTTACCAATTCCTGTAATAGTGTAATGTTTAAGTTTAAACTTCAACCACTTTAAAATAATATAAACCTACGCATCTGTTATTATGCATTTAATTACATATTAATATAATTGCTTAATAATATTGTTATTTGTAAACATTATTGTTTTGTGGTCAGTTTTGCGTTTGGTTGGCCAAATATATCATTATAAATACATTAATTGTATTGATGATTTAACAAAAAAATCTTTAAAATATAACCTATATTAAAAATATACATATAAAGCATTTCATACCAAATGTTTAACAAAAAAAAACTTATGTCGCATTAATGTAAAAAACACTTTCATTTACTAGCCAAGTTTTTGTGTAAAATACAACCCACCAAGTGTTTTGCGAAAGTTAACAAAGTTTGTTCACTAAAAAATTGGTTAAATTACGCAAAAAGTCTTCTAGCCCAGGAAAATAAGGAGAAAAAAGGGCAATCTGCGGAAAATCGGATAGGTTCTCTGAAAATTTGCATAGACCTTTGTTTTGACGATCTAAATAAGAAAAAAAAAAGTCCCAAGAAATCACCCGTGTCCGTGCTGAGATATTGAGGTCAAAAGTCACAAAAACCGGGTTTTTTACAGTTTTTTGCTAATATCTCGCTTGATATGCGTCGTACGCTTTAAGAGTCTATTACAAAACTTATAGAATATAAAATTACCTACAATATGTTTCTTAATACTTTTTTCGTATCTCTCACCGTTTCTGAGATATTAAGGCCAAAATTCACAAAAACCTGATTTTTTACAGTTTTTTGCTAATAGCTCGCTTGATATGAATGATACGCTTTAAAACTCTATTAAAAAACTTATAGAATATAAAATTATGTACAATTTTCTCTTTAGAATTTTTTTCGTATCCCTTACCGTTTTTGAGATATTGGCGAATTTATCTTTAATTTATGAATATAATAGGGGGACACAAAATAATGACACCAAACATGAAAACTGAAAAGGGCATATCTTTAAAACGAAATCGTGTACTACTAAAAAATAAAAAGTGCTACGTAGATAATTAATGTAGCTTTTATTTGAGTCTGATCTAGAGCAGATTGTGTAATTTTTGAATACACTCAAGAAAAAAAACTCTGTCAAAAAATCTGTAAACAACTTTCAGCTTCAAGCTTTAAGTAGATTTTTCTGCTGAAATGGAAATGTTTGGTGTCATTATTTCGTGTCCCTATTATATTCATAAATTTAAGATAAATTCGCCCACATCTCAAAAACGGTGAGGGATACGAAAAAAATTAGAGAGAAAAATTTGTACATAATTTTATATTCTATAAGTTCTTTTATACACTTTTAAAGCGTAAGACTCAAATTAACCGAGATATTAGCAAAAAACTGTAAAAAATCTGGTTATTGTGAGTTTTGGCCTAAATATCTCAAAAACGGTGAGAGATACGAAAAAAAAATTAAGAAACATATTGTAGATAATTTTATATTCTACAAGTTTTGTAATAAACTCTTAAAGCGTATGACGCATATCAAGCGAGATATTAGCAAAAAACTGTAAAAAAACCCGGTTGTTGTGACCTTTGACCTCAATATCTCAGCAAGGACACGGGTGATTTCTTGGGACTTTTTTTCCCTTATTTAGATTGCCAAACTAAGATCTGTGCAAATTTTCAGAGAACCTATCCGATTTTCCGCAGATGACTCCTTATTTTCCTGGACTATTGGTGGGATGTAGTTTAAACAGAAACTTTGTGTATTAGTAACCTGACCAACCATCCCGCTTTTGGCGGGATTATCCCGCTTTTTGATGTCTCATCCCGCCTTGAATTCCGATTCCGCTTTTTAAACAAAAGTCCCGCTTCATCCCGCTTTATCCCGCTTTTTGACTTTTGGAATAGCAAAGTATGACAATTTTTAGGTTATTTTAATAATATTTTGAGAAATATATTTTTGAGCATATTAACTATTTCTTACCGTATAAAGAAAATTTTAAGAAAAATTTTGTTTACTCAAAAAACTGTTCACAAGAGAACCCTATTGGACTGATTTAAATAAAAAATAAATTAAATTTTTACATAAAATTTTTTCATTGTGATACTTCGAATATTCCGAAAAAGCTTTTAATAAAAAAGTATTAAACTTAAATACGTGTTTCCTAATTCTCAGATTCTTAGAATTTTTTTGTATACAAAAATCCTCAGATGCTGAAACATTTTTCATAAAAGAAAAATCTCAGATTCTAAAAAATTATCGGTTTCTAAAAAATTCTTACTTGAAAAAAAATCTGATACCCTTTTCTAAAAATGAATTCTTAAATTTTGTAGCCCCTTGAAAAAAATTGATTAGATCTGGTCTGATTTGTAAAAATCTAATGAAGGCATTTGTATCTGATAAGATCTACCAGATACGAAATTTGTCTAAAATTTCGAACTCTGATCCGTAATTGAATCTGATCAGATCCAGAAATTGTGGAAAAACGTCGGATCAAAAAGACCTGATCAGATAAAATTATATTTTTTAGATCCAAACAGATTAAATCAGATCCAACCGATTTTTTCAAGGGACATTTTTCGACAGAAAATATTTGAGAAGGGGGAAAAAACAGACGGGAAATTTTTAAAGTTCCAATGTTTTCTAAGATAATTTCATATAGAAAAATTATTAGGTCCTAAGGCATTTTTCTAAAGAAAAATTTAAGACGCAACTTCAGAAGAAAAATTTACAGTCTCAAAGACACACTTCCTTTATAAAATTTCTCAACAGAAATATTTTTAGATTCTGTCAGATTTTTCATACAAAAAAAAACTTAGATTCTGATTTTTCTTGTTGGAAAAAATCATGAAAAACTTTTCCTGTAGAAAAATTCTCTGATACTAAAATATTAATTAAACAGGAAAAATCTCTTTTTTCCATATAATAAATTCAAAGATTCTAAAATATATTTCTTATAAAAAAACTATCAGATTCTGAAACGTTTCCAGAAAAATTCTTGTCAGACTCTAAAATATTTTATTCTAAGAAAATTAACAGTTGCCAATGGATTTTTTCTATAGAAAATTTATAAGATTCTTAAACATTTTCCCTACAGAAGAATTCTTAAAATTTTAGATAATTTTTCTTTTAAAATATTCTTAAATTCTGAGTCAAATAAGTATCTAAATATATTCTAAAGACAGTCTCGAGTTCTGAAACATTTTTTTATACAAAATATATGAGATTTACTTTCTTTAGAAAATGATAAGAAAAGTTATCAGATTCAGTCTACGGTTCTAATTTAATTTTAGTTTTTCATATGCAATTTTTTTGATTCTTAAATATTTTATCCCAAGGTTGGTAAAAAAATTTCTTAGACTAGAGACTATGTTTGCTGACGTAATCAAAATAAAATTGTTCTAGTCAAAGTTCTTATGCATTTTTTTACATAAAAAAATACAATCCCAAAAAAGTATTTCCAGAATTTTGTGCATTTTCGAGGGCATTCGTGGGTTCGTTCAAGGCAAATTTCACTTATTAAAAAAAAATCCCGCTTTTTTTATCAAAATCCCGCTTTTTCAACCTTTCGATCCCGCTTTTCAGTCAAAAGCAGTTGGTCAGGTTATGTATTAGTGTTTTTGAAAGTGTTTTTGAAATAAAATGACAAGATAAATTCGTAATATTTACAAGGGGGTTTCGTTGAGGGTGTGTTGAAAATTAACCAAAAAAAATTGTAAATTCACAAACCAAAAAACCTAAATTTACTGAAAAATTGTGGTTGCATTTAGTACTAAGTAAAATGCCTCAAAAATAACAGAAAAATTTTAAATTTAGAAGAAAAGTAGTTAATTTACAAAAGATATAAATAAAAGTTGTAGTTTTACAATTTTATTGTTGTTAATATTTGTTGTTGTTAATATTTGTTGTCAGCCGCACGAGTTTCAGGAAAAAAATTGTAAATTTACAAAAAAAAATTATATATACAAAAAAATTGAAAATCTGAAAAATGTTGTATAATTACGTGAAATGCTCTTAGTTTTTATTAGAAATTCTTATTAAAATAAGTAAGTTTGATTGCCCAGTTCTGCTGACTCTCCCTTTTTAAAATCGCTGACATCTTCATACAAATTTTCAAAATGTCCACAATTAGATGTCAGCAGTTGGCGAGCAGTGGATATTGGTGAATATCGGTTCGTTTAAACAACCGCTGACCAACTGCTGACATGTCATTTGGGACATTTTAAAAATTTTTATGAACATTTAAGCAATTTTCTAAAGAGAGAGTCAGTATGTCAGGGGTGATTTTTTTGCCAAATGAGCAATCAAACTTACTTGTTTGAATAAGAATTCCCAGATTTACAGATTCATAGCTTTTTTGTATATTTAATTTTTTTATAAATTTGTTATCAATAAAAATTGTAAATTTACAAAACAAAAACGTAAATTTACAAGAAAAAGTTGTAATTTTCCAATTTTATAGGTACAATATTAGTCATCAGAATATTTATTAGTGAATTTTATTTTATTACTAGCTGTTTTGCACCCGGCGTTGCCCCGGTTGAAAAAATATTATGAAATGAATGAGTTTTTTTTAGTCAATTTATCTACTTCTTCGTAGCTTTTCATTGGTGAATATAAACCTATTCATGAGGTTTGGTTGATTTTAATCGATTTCGCTTAGCGTCGGGAACATGGTGTGTACGTTTTCCTCCGTCATGGGAACAAACCTAATATTAATGTATTTGTTTAATGTCCTTTAAAAGGAACCTATAGTTCCATCCTCGGTTAGCACTTTATGTAGTGAAAGCATCAATAAAGACATAACTGTCACTGTAGTTCAAGTGGGTGTGGCATTTAACGCATTTAGTTCAATTTTGGTCTCATATGACCTATAGTTCCCCTATTAGTTAGCACGTGAAGAAAATTGCAATTAAATTTACTCAGCAGTCATAACTCACGCTAAAGTACAAAGGGCGTGTCATTATATGCCTTTTTATCAATCGCTGTTTAATATTGGCTATATCACTATTTGTGTTGGAAATTTCATTGAAATCGGCTCAACTGTTTTCAGGTTCTGATATAGCAAATAGTTCGCGTTCAGTTAATTCTAACAGTAGTGTTTAAAGGAATTGGTTAAGTCGTTTTTGCATTATAGCAAATAAGCCAGAAATAGCGTTCTGTATATTACAAATTGACGTGGCATTTTACACCCATTTGTCTAATCGCGGGCTAATATGGCATATCGTTCAACAGGAAAAAATATTTTATTTTTTTTTAAGTTAATACAAAGAGGTGCGGCATTTTAAGCCCCTTTTCCCGATCACCACGGTAAATACCATCTGTGGTGAAAATTTAATTAAAACTGGTTTCACCGTTAACGCGTGTGTAGGATCGGGCAGAAATAAATTTCAATGTATTGCAAAGGGACGTGGCAATTCACGCCTTTGTCTGGTCGTGTCTATAGTTTCCGCCTAAATAAGTACTAACTGTGGTGAAAATTAAAATAACCGTTTAAAACGTGATTACGGAATGGCAGAATGAACTTTCAGTACATTGCAAAAGGCGTGGCAGTTGATACATACTAAAGTGCCCGCCTCTGTAAGTACTATCTATGGAAAAAAGTTTGTTAAAATCGGTTTAGTCGTTTAAGCGTTATTAAGGAACAGGCAGAAACACTTTCAGTATAGTAAAAAGGCGCATGTCAACTTACGCCCCTTTGTCCGAACGCGCTCTATTTTAATCTATAGTTCCATCCACGGTAAGTACTTACTATCTGTGGTTAAAATTTCATTCTAATCGGTTTAGCAGTTTATGCTATATTACGGAACAGACAGAAATAGCGTTCAAATAAATAAAAAGGGGCGTGCTATAAGGGTTCAAGTTGAAAAAATGCAGAAGAAAAATTGAATTTCTAAAAATTATAGACATTTCTGGTATTTCCTATACCGGTTTCAAACACCCCAGTTAGTGTCATCATCAGTAGGATTTTAAATTTCGGTTTGTCTTGTTAATGAAAACTGTTTTTTATATATGTTTTTATTTATTTATTATCTATTTTATTTTTTTTTTAAGCATGATTACGGAACATGCAGAAAAAATTTTCAGTATGGTAAAAAGGGGCGTGATATTATTTCTATTATAATTTCTAGTTTTCGGCTCGGTTAGTACTATCTTTGGTAAAAACTTCATTAAAATCGGTTTAGCCGTTTATGCGTGATTGCGAAACAGGAAGAAATAACTTTCAATGTAATACAATGGGGCGTGGCATTATACGCCCCCTTTCTTCGATCGTCCTCTATTTTGGATCATTCTTTTCGCTTCGGTTAATACTATCTGGTGAAAATTTCATGATGAAAATCAGTTCAGCTGTTTAAGCGTAATTGAATAAAAAGCAGAATTAGCTTTCAGTGTAACAAAAAGGGGCGTGGTATTTTACGCCCCTTTTTTGATCGCCCTCTATTGTGGCTCATAGTTTTCGCTTCGGTTAGTACTATCTGTGGTGAAAATTTCATGAAAATCGGTTCAGCCGTTTTTCCGTTATTGCCGGACAGACAGATATAGCTTTAGAATGGCATAAAGGGGCGTGGCATTTTACGCCACTTTTTCCGATTGCTGTCGCTTATGACCTATAGTTCCCGCCTCGGTTAGTACTATCTGTGGTGAAAATTTCATGAAAATCGGTTCAGCCGTTTTCCGTTATTGCCGGACAGGCAAATATAGCTTAAGCATGGTACAAAGCGGCGTGGCATTTTACGCCCCTTTGTCCGATCGCGGTCGCTTATGGCCTTTAGTTGCCTCGGTTAGTACTATCTGTGGTGAAAATGTCATGAAAATCGTTTCAGCCGTTCTTCCGTTATTGCCGGACAGGCAGATATGGCATTTCACGCCCCTTTTTCCGATCGCGATCGCGATCGCTTATGACCTATAGTTCCCGCCTCGGTTAGTACTATCTGTGGTGAAAATTTCATGAAAATCGGTTCAGCCGTTTTTCCGTTATTGTCATACAGGCAGATATGGCTTTAGCATGGTACAAAGGGGCGTGGCATTTTACGCCCCTTTGTCCAATCGCGGTCGCTTATGGCCTATAGTTCCCGCCTCGGTTAGTACTATCTGTGGTGAAAATTTCATGAAAAGCGGTTAAGCCGTTCTGTACTTATTGCGGAACAGACAGACAGACAGAAAGACAGAAAGACAGACAGACAGACAGGCAAACCAACAATCAGATTTATAATATTAATAGGGATTTTTATTATTATATTAGGAAAAAATTGTAAATTTACAAAAAAAAAATGTAAATTTACAAAAAATAAATAAATTTACCTGCAAAATGAATAGAAATGCTCGTTATTTTAACTAGGAACTCTAGTAAAATAGTGTACAAAATTTTAAATTTTGAAAAAAAAATTTTCACAAAACAAATTAAATTTACAACTTTTTCTTTTAAATGCACAAATTTTTGCTGAAATTTTGGAGGCTGATGACAAATATTTTGCCAATTGAATCTAGTATTCATTTATGATTTTTAAAACTTGTAAAGAAAATATTTGTTAATGAAATTCTTTACAATTTTTTTTTTCGGGTCTTAGAAAGCTTTTAAGACATCATTTTTTTACTCCAAAATTCAAATACCTGCTATTAATACTTTAGTCGTGAACTTTTAAAAAAGAAATTTCGAAACTGAGAAAATTTAAAAAAAAATTCTAACAGTATTTTTACTAAAATTTTTTACACAAAACCGCGAAAACAAAATGGCCAAAAAATTTTTCGGAACATTGAAACTTTTTTAAAACTTGTCAAAATTTTTGTTATTCAAAAATCATTTTTAATGAAATCCTTTACTCCAAACAAAAAAAAAACAAGTAGAAAAGTTTAATTCGACTAGTATCTATGAATACTATCCACAACGCCCTTTTTAAGTGATAGTAATTTTTTTAATGTGAAAAAAATTAAATTTTTGATTACAAATATTTCATTTTGTGTAAAACAACTTTTTTTTAGTAATTTTTGAAAAAAAAAATTACAAAATTTTTTTTTTGAGTGTAAAATTTTTAAAGAGTGTAAAATTTTTTTGAGTGTAAAGTTTTTTTGAGTGTATTTTTTTTTTTTTTTTTGTATTGTAAAAATATTTTTGAGTGGCAAAAATACGTCATAAAATTTTTTTGCGACTTACCAATGTTTTAAAACATGTTAAACGGGTTTTCAACACGTGAATTCAAGGTGAAACTAATCTGAAATTCACGGTTTTGATAATAACTTTTGAACCACTAGACCGATTTAGCTAAAATTTAATACGACCCAGGCCAGGGGAACGACAAATATATATGCATCCTTAGAATTGTCTTTCGAAAGTTATCATGTTTTTTATATCATAAATTCACGAAAAACCATTCCCAAAATTCATTTGCTCATAACTTTTGAACCACTTGACCGATTTTGCTGAATTTGCAATACCAATCTGACCAGGTAAATGCCCAACATTAGAGTGGCACTTAAAAAATAAATTTTCGATTTTTAATACGGACGCGTCCGTATTTTTTTTTTTTTTTTCATGATAAGTTTTTGCTTAAAATTTTGAACGGGTTAATGATGTCATAAAAAGTTGACATAATTTTTTTCAAGTAGTTTTAAATATCTTAAAAATTTTGTTTTTTAATTTTTTTGAAGTCATGGTCCTTTTTTCCAAAAAACCCGAAACTTTGACCTCGAAGCGGCACAGGTTAAACTTCTTCGATTTTCTTGAAAATTTTACACAATCATTTTTGCACCCAATTTTACAACAGCAAAACTCGTCCGTATTAAAAATCGAAAATTTAATTTTTAGGTGCCACTCTACCCAACATATATGCCAAACTTCAGGAGCCTCCGTAAAGTCTTTCAAAAGTTATAGTGTTTTCAACAGACAGACAAACAGACGGACAGACATCGCTAGATCGTCTTTAAATCGATCAAGGATTATGAATATATATACTTTATGGGGCCCTAGACCAATATTTCGAGGTGTTACAAACGGAATGACAAACTTATATACAGGGTGATTCAGTCACGACCCGCCGAATTTTACCAGCGTATTCCTTGGCTAATTTCATGAAAATATGTCCATTACGACCATCCCCAAAAAATGCAAGAGTGCGAAATGGCAGCGGATTGAAAATTTTCGGATTGGTTGTTGAAGGGTAGTAGGGTAAAATTGATAACTTCTGAACCTGTGGTCCGTTTTTTTTTTTTTGTTTTTGGCCTGGTTAGAAAGTTTATTAGGATACCTTTTAGAATCAATAACAAAAAAATTTAAATAAAGTGAAATCGTTGAGATACAGAGCTTTTAAAAATAAAATTTGGAAAAGAAGACATACGAATTTGCACATAACCTCAATTTTCTCAGCCAGATGGCAGGTAGCTTATGTTTTTTATTCTCTTAAAAGAAAGCCCTACGTCTTACCTTTCCAAAATGCCCTAAAAGACGCACAGAGGTCTTACCGTTCCAATGTTATGACCATTTTCCTTCCAAAAATTTTAATAAAATAAAATCTTAAACTTGTTAATTTACAAAAACAAATGAATGTGTGCTGTTATTTCGCCTCCAAACCAAAAAAAAAATTGTTTGCATTTCAGTCAAATGGTTATAACTTTAGAACAGAAAGACCTCTGGTCTTCATTTAGGGCATTTTGGAAAGGTTAGACGTAGGGCTATCTTTTAAGAGAGAAAAAAATATAAGTTACCTGCCATCTGGCTGAATAAATTGAGGTTATGTACAAATTTGTATGTCTTTTTTTCAAATTTTATTTTTAAAAGCTCTGTATTTCGGCGATTTCACTTTATTTAAATTTTTTTGTTATTGATTCTGAAAGGTGTTCTAAATTACTTTAAAAAAAGCCCAAAAAAATCGGACCTCAGGTTCAGAAGTTATCAATTTTACCCTACTATCCTCCAACCACCAATCCGAAAATTTTCAAACCGCTGCCATTTCGCACACTTGCATTTTCGGGGGATGGTCGTAATGGATATATTTTCATGAAATGGGCCAAGGAATACGCTGGTAAAATTCGGCGGTTCGTGACTGAATCACCCTGTATACCCTCTATCACCAGAGTGGAGGGTATAAAAATCAACAAGTTAAATTCGGATGTGCCGAAGCTTTTAGTAGCCAAATGTTATGGCCGCTTAGTTTGGAAAAGGGGGCGGGGAAGAAGGAAAAGCCAGTCGGAAAACTTTTTAGAGAATATTTGCTCCTTAAAAAAACAATTTAATTAGTTTTTTGAGTAATATTTTTTATTATTTGACCCAGACCTTATCTAGTAACAGTTCTAAAATGATGAATAAATTAGTAGTATTAATTTTTTACAAGAAAATATTAATGGCGAATTAATTATGTTAAATATTTTATACCAATGAATAAAATATTGTATATGCCTTCTACAATTTCAACTCAAAGAAACAAATTGAAAAACACTCAATAAACTTTTTTATGTTTATTTTTATTTCATTTTTAATTTTCATTTTTTTTTTTTTTTTCATCTGACAACAATTTACAAATTTTCAATTTTCTATGAAATGTTACTAAACAGATGTTGTTTAATACTACACTTCAACTTTTTGCTTCAACTTCTCTATGTTGTAGTCTTGCTTCAATACACAATAATATTGAACAACAAAAAAAAATATATATAAAATCTATGAAATATACATACAATTGGAAATAACAATTTTTTATATTTTTTTGCTATACTTTTACAAACAATAAATGAAAAAAAAAATATGGGAAAATTATGAGGCATATTGTGTTGTATTGTATTTATAACCATTGCCTTTATTGATTCATACACACTCGTACTGTAATGATTAGGGTGACATTGAAATTATGATTTTGGATTTTAGGTGGTCGACTCTTGCCATACTTTTCTAACTGTACTTAGAGAAAAAAATACTTCATTTTTATAAATTATTTCATTAAGTACACTCAAAACAATTTTATAGAAAAAAAATTTGTAAGTGCGTTTGTAACCAAAACCTTTTAATAAGTTACAAATTACCAATAGTAAAGTAGGTTTTTTAATATCTTCAAAGTACTAAAATTAGTAATTTTTAGTGTTTACACTCATGCTAAGTTAACAGAGTACACCATACTTTTCCAGCTAGCAACATTTCTTGGCGTTTTAGTTATTTAACATGTGTATATGGGGCATTCCATGTCAAATCGGACACTTTGAAAAAAATTTTTCTTAAATTTTTTCAATTTGTTAACAATTTTTAGTACCCTTCAAAAACTCCTTCGTGGTAAATTTTCAGATTATTTTGAAGACCCGTTCAAAAGATATCGATTTTTTAAAAATTGATAGTTTGTTTCTTTACTCAAACTTCTTTTACTCATAACTTCTTCAATAATGGTCCAAATTTCAATTTTTTTTTTTTTTTTCAAAATTTTTGTTTTTTTTACGTACTTTAAAAAAAAAATCCCAAAAAATTCTTAAAAGTGCTCTAGTATGCGATTTTTAAGTTTTAAAATTTAAATGTCATTTTTGAAAATGTTTGCACTCTTCGATTTTTTTGAAATTTTTTTGTGTAAAACATCTATCGATTCTACAAATTTTTTGCCCAGGAGAATCGTGGGGGAACGATTATTACTATTTTTAAAAAAAATTTTAAAAAACTTTATTGTAATACCCTATCTCCAATTTGGAGATAATACCCTATCTCCAATTTCTAAGGGGGCTCCCACACAAAACGATATTTTTAAAATTTGCTTCAACCGATCTAACTGCCCTAACAGTGCACTTACAATTAGAGCGACAAAATGTATGACCGACCCACAATTTTTTTTCATAAAATTTGCTCCAACTGTTATTTGTATGGGAGCCTACTTAGGAAGTGGAGATAATGCATAGGTATGTTTTAAAAAAATGTTGTAGGGTAGAAATAAATGGGGGTCGGTCTCACTAATGACTCCTCTCGGACGCACCATTTGACCGGTATAAGCTGATTAAATAAAACAAATTTACAAAAAATAAAAAAAATTGTATGGGGACCACCTTAACAGTTAAAGATAGAGGGTAGGTGTGTTAAGAGAAAATGTTTGGACTAAAAAAATATTGTGGGTTGGTCATACATTTTGTTGCCCTAAGGGCACTATTTGGGCAGTTAGAGCGGTTGGAGCAAATTTTAAAAATGACGTTTTGTGTGGGAGCCCCCTTAGCAATTTGAGATAGGGTATTAATTTGTTCCAAAGAAATGTTAAGACGTAAAAATTAATGGGGGTCGGTCTTATGAAGGACCACTCTATGCCGCACCATTGGAGCAGTAGAAATGATTTTAAGATTGGAAAATTACAATAAATTTTTTTCAAAAAATTTAAAAAAATAGTAGTAATCGTTATCCCACGATCCCCCTGGGAAAAAAATTTGTAGGATCGATAGGAAAAATTTCAAAAAAATCGAAGAGTACAAACATTTTCAAAAATTAGATTTTAGAGCGCTTTTAAGAATTTTTTGGGATTTTTTTTTTTTAAAGTACGTAAAAAAAACAAAAATTTGGAAAAAAAAAAATTGAAATTTGGACCATTATTGAAGAAGTTATGAGTTAAAGAAGTTTGAGTAAAAGAACAAGCTACAAATTTTTAAAAATTCGATATCTTTTGAACGGGTCATCAAAAAAATCTGAAAATTTACCACGAAGGAATTTTCGAAGGGTACTAAAAACTGTAAACAAATTGGGAAAATCTAAAAAAAATATTTTTCAAAGTGTCCGATTTGACATGGAATGCCCCATATGTATGATGAAAAGAGTATTCATCAATTTGGATCCAATGTTTCATTATATTAAAGAATAGCTCCTTTAATCTAGTGAAATATTTGTCATCAAATTGTTGACAACAAGTGATGAAACCCTTTCATTAATATGAAGAAACAGACATCTTAGGAATACTTGCCTCATTAATGCAACCCTAATATTGGATTCCCAAAAAAAGTTCAACATAAAGTACGAGTACTATAACAATATTTTACAATGAAAAAGTTTTAGACCTCTTTGCTCTTTCTCTCGCATTTATTACATATTTTTTTTTGTTAATATTAAGTCATAAGAAATTAAGTGCAAATTTTTGTAATTTTATGAATTACAAATATCAAATGAAAATTTCATTTTAATGAGATCGTTCGCATACCAAAAATACTTTTAGATTGAATTTTTGAAATATTTTTTTTTTTTTTATTTTTTCTTAATAGGACATGAATACAAAATGACGATAAAATGCTGGTTGTGTAGCTATTTTTTTCGCGTTAAATTTTATGTGACAATATTGAACTTTGAGGGCAACAAATTCAATATGCCCTTTGGTATAATTTATATATTTAAAGCAACATAAATTATTAATAAATCTATGAAACAATTTTTTATTATTACACAGAAGTTCATTTCTTAGAGTAGGAAAGAAAAAAAAATGTAACCAGGTTCTAACATAAGCAAGTGGTAGTGTTTCATGGATGCCGAATATTTATACCTTCCGACAGGGAACCAAATTAAAACAAGTAAAAAATTTTAATTATGCCTTGCCGAATGAGTTGACACCCTTCACAATGTTAAAAAAAAATTATTTGCAAAAAAAAAAAATCTTAAAAAAAAGAATACGCGGAAAAAATTGTTTGGTGAAAAAAAAAATTCGCAAATTTTTTTTTGTAAAAAAAATAGATTTGTACTTGTAAAAATACCATTCTTTGACCAATTTTGTCCACATATGCCAACCAGCAGCCAAATTAAAGCATTTTGCATTTTTAGGTCATATGGAATGTACCAAAATTTTCGAGGTGTTCTTACATTTTCTTTCATATCTTTTTGAACGGATTTCGCATTTGAGCGAAATCCGTTCAGCGGTTCAATACCGATACTTCGATGAGTTACAAACGGAATGACTTATATATTAGAGTGTCCGTCAAATTTAAATTACTTATCGAATTTCATGTCGTAATACCTGTCAAACGATTGCCACGTTAAAGCTGATTGTGGAAAAAATTATGAAAAAATTTCGCAAGGTCATCTTCACTCGGCAACCAGCGCGTGGCCATCGTTTGGCAGGTATTACGACATTTAATTTGAAAATTTTAATATGACGGGACGGCCTATTACATAAACCCTTTATCAATAATTGTAAGTATAGAAATAATAACATAAGCAGTGAGGTTTTGTGGCTGGGGGACTTTCCCCCAGCTGATTGGGGGAGCTGTGTCGGTGGACACCTTCTTTCTCTCCATTATTGTTTACAAATTTATTAATTATTATATTTTCGCCTATATCGCGACCTTGGAACAACAAGGTTCTATTTGCACCAACACTACTATTGAGAAAACTAAGGTTGAATATTGTTAATCGCTTTACTAGGTCAGTTTTGCCTAAATTTAAAAACGGTTTTTGAATAATTTAAAATTAGTCCTTAAATTTTATAATGTATTTGAAAATATTAGCGCTACTTTATTAGTTTTTGCGCAATTTGAGTCCCAAAAAGCAGATAGAAATCTGTTGCTCAACGATGAGGCACATGAATTGGGACAACATGGTTCTAACTGCCAAATAGAACCTTGTGTTTCTGTAAGAAATAGTTTTTTGCAGATAGATCCTTGTGTTATTTGGATTCACATACAATAACACAACACTTGTTACTCAAAAATAAACCGATTTACAAGGTAAGTCTCCCTAGCGTCCGCCTGGGATCTTCATTATATTTTTTTTATTTTGTAGAGCAGGAAAAATAATGTCACAAGTTATTTAGGGGGGTACATAAGTGGAAGATAATGGTCAGTTTTTAGTCCCAGTAAGGAGTATTTCATTGTAATGCTTTCATCATCGGGAATAGTTTTAATAAAATACTTCATTGCTAGGGCACAAGAATCGCTCCATGTTAACAGTTTTGTGATATTCTTGTCTTCGAATACTTTTTCGACAATTTTTTTGGAAGGCTGATTATATTGTTCACACATCTTCCGCCAGTATACTCAGTAGGGTGGGGCGATTTGAACATCTTAATGGGCGCTTCGCGTTTCTGATTCTTGGGATTGTACTGAGCAAAAAAGTCAACTAGACCATACGTCTACGGTGAAAATCGAGTCTCCCGATTTTGACTTGAAGTTTTTTCTCATACTTTATTTTTTTGGAAAATTTGCAAATTTTCTTGGGCTCATATTTCGTAAACTATTTGAAATTTTGACTTATTTTCAAAAGTAAAGTTGTAGCTTTTGTCTCGGGCTACAATTTCCCTGAACATATAACTTAGAAAAAACTTCGTTTTCATGGTCAAAAAGTCAAAAATGTAGAAAATTCACCACTTTTTGTAACTTTTTTTTGGATATTTTGGCCTATAACAGCCAAACCATTGAGATTTTCGATCCAATACTCAGACAAAAATTGTAGCCAAGATAATAGTTAAGAACTCTCTAATACATCGCAAAAGCTTTAGAGCCCTTCTTCAGGCAGTTTTGGCCTTGTGAAAGTGCAAATTTTTTGTGAAAATATTGATAAATTACCATTTTCAGTTGTTCATAGTGCAAAATCATAAAAATGTTCTATTTCTTATTTTTTCCACTTTTTTTATCCAAAAATATAATGTTTTTTTTTTTTTTGTTTTGTTCAAAATTTATTTTGAAAATTCATTTAAAGTACAAAGTAATTGTATTGGTAGAGACAAGGTATGAATCAAGAAGAATTCCAATTTAGTGTATTTTTCATTCAAAGATTGCCTTCCAAATCTTTTCGAGATTCCATACGAGGCGCTTTCTTTCGGCCTTCAGATACAGATGCCATTATACCTTCACGGTTTTTGTCGATTGAGCACCTAGCAACACTAGCTAGTAGTATGTAGTATGTAGTATGGCAATACCGGAAAAAAAGTAGTAGTATGTAGTATGGCAATACCGGAAAAAAAGTTTTCTACGTTTATTCAAATGGCAGCACTTGCTAGTAAGACCTTAGTTGCACACTAAATTTTAGAACCTCTATAACTAAATTTTGCGTGGAAAATTTCCAAATTTTATTTTATGTATATGTAAGATATTGGATAGTTCTTACGAGTGTACTGATCATTTCAAAATAATACGTTAGTAGATTTACTAATTTTTTTTTGCTAATGTTGGTTAGCTAACTTTTAGCAAATTTTTAGTTGAGATTAGCATGTTAGCAAAAATATCTTGTAAACTTCATTTAGCGCATTAGCAATTTTAAACAAAATTTGAACTAATTTTTTTTTTGCTAAATTTAAATTTGAGTTGACCAAATTTTTACAAGCTTTTTTGCTAATATTAGCAAAAATAAATGGTAAATTTTTTTTTATTTTCAGAAAACTTAAAATGGCGATATCTCGGAAACTAAGCCAGATAGAGCAAAACGGAGGCCATTTTTGGTTCTCGAGCTCACCATAGTATCGTCGGTCATCTTCACATGTGTGGACCCTAATGGGTCCTTACTTTGGATCCAAAAAAGGTAGCATTCCCGAAAATTTTAAAATGCTCATATCTCGATAAATATTGCCGACACAACAAAAAGTCCAAAAGCATTTTTGTAGCTCTCAAGACGTATAACAAGACCGCAAAATAATCAAAAGCTCTCCGAGTAATATTTTTTAAGTTATCGAGTTTTGAAATTCTCAAAACCCCGGTGGTCCCCTAAAATCACGTATCTCAAAAACTAAGCAAGGTAGAGCGAAACGGACACAAATTTTGGATCAAAAACTATGACGATTTTTAAGGAACCCAACTAGGTCTAGGCTCATCGGGGTCTGGACCTATCGGGTCCGAACCCAATGGGGCCCTCAAATGTGTATGAACTAAGTTGAAATAAAAATAATTTCAGTTAACTAATTTTTAACAAAACTGTTTTGCTAACTTTACCAAAAAAATTGTGGGTTCAAAATCAGCCAATTTTCTTGTGGGTTTACAAGCTTTTTTGCTAACTTTACAGTTTTTTTTTTTTAGTGTAGTTATATGACCAGTATTTGCTGAGTTATTTGAACCTTCACTAAGTCTTAGTAACACCTCAAGAATATTAGTAATATTCTTGAGCTGATATTAAAGACTGGCGCTCTCTAGGAGCCAGTAGAAGAACTAAATTTGTTTTATCTCTATATTATAAAGTTTCTGGTGATCGTTTACAATAAACTAACAAAAATGCGTTAAATGAACTTAAAACAATACAAGAATAAAAAATAATATATAAAATAAATAGAATAAAATAAATAAATACTACAAATAAATAAATAAATAGAATGAAAATATGAAATAGAACATTTTTATGATTTTGCGCTATGAACAACTGAAAATGGTAATTTATCAATATTTTCACAAAAAATTTGCACTTTCACAAGGCCAAAACTGCCTGAAGGAGCTTTCTAATGCTTTTGCAATGTACTAGAGAGTTCTTAACTATTATCTTGGCTACAATTTTTGTCTTAGTATTGGATCGAAAATCTCAATGGTTTGGCTGTTATAGGCCAAAATATCCAAAAAACATTACAAAAAGTGGTGAATTTTCTACATTTTCGACTTTTTGACAATGAAAATGAAGTTTTTTCTAAGTAGTATGTTCAGAGAAATTGTAGCCCGAGACAATAGCTACAACTTTACTTTTGAAAATAAGTCAAAATTTCAAATAGTTTACAAAATATGAGCCCAAGAATATTTGCAAATTTTCCAAAAAAAATAAAGTCTGAGAAAAAACTTCAAGTCAAAATCGGGAGGCTCGATTTTCACCGTAGACGTATGGTCTAGTGGACTTTTTTGCTCAGTACAATCCCAAGAATCAGAAACGCGAAGCGCCCATTAAGATTTTTTTCCTTCCTTACTAATCGCCCCAGCCTAATACTCAGTCCACAAAGCACAGTATATTTTTTTGTTGTTGACAAGTGTGCTGTTGGAGTACCTGAAGTTTTATTGAAAGCCTCTTATTTCATATGTTTTTACTTCAAAAACCTTGCTCAGGAATTCAGTTTGTGGATTTTAACTACTAATCGCATCTTTTAGCTACCCCAGTTACATTATTTTTCTTCTCGTGTGCGTTGAAACTGTTTTTTGGGAGCAAAAGCTCCTAGCTAAGCCACTAGGGAAGAAACTCTTTATTTTGAATAAGTTTCAAGACAATACAGTGCTTACGTGACTTTAAAAACATATTTCTCATTACAGTTGGTTCTGCACTAAAAAAAACCTTTAACCTTTCTTTGTAATTGCAGAATTTTTTTCGTAAATGTTCAAACTTCCAAGGGAATTTTACTAAAAAAAATTAGTTATAGCACGAGAATTCCTTGTATGCATTATCTCATCAAAAAAGTTGTAAATTTCCAAATTTATTGGTAAAAAACTTGTAAAATTACAAAAAAGCTCGTAATTTTTACTACCAATTCTCGTAAAATATGTGGTAGCACAAAATCTAGTTAAGTTACGAGAAGTCCTTGTAGTAGTAAATTTACAATTTTATTGGTGAAAACCTTGTAAATTGTTTGTAATTTTACAAGCTTATTACCAATAAAATTTTAATTTTTACTAGGAACTCTCTTAAAATAGGAGGTACTCGTATCAAAAATTTTACGATACTTTTTTGGTAACTTTACGAGATTTATTTTTGTGTACACTCAAAAAAAACCTTGTCAAATTACTAGAAAAAGTCTCATAATCCTATTTTAATTTGTGTTTTGTTTGATCAAAATTTAATTTTTTTTTGTAAGTTTACAATTTCATTGGTTAAACATTAGTTATCCGTGCCAAAATTTACTAAAAAAATTTTAAATTTACAAGAAAAAATTATTGTTCACAAGGAATTCTAGTAATTTTATAATAAAATCATAAATCTCGTAATTTTTACATGGAATTCCTGTAAAATACACTAAGAAAATTATGTCATTAACTGTTTGTAGGTTATTTTAAAAAGTAATCAGTAAAGTCATTTTAAAAGAAAAATCACTTATTTTATAAAGGATTTAATTTTTTTACTGTTTCTGTAGTTTAAAAAAAATAATTTACTGTATTAAAAACGAATTTTCTGTTACATTTAATTTCGGCAGTAAAAAATTTCTTCTATAGTTTTACTGTTTTTCAATACAAAATAACTGAATATTCACTAGTTTTTTAATGTTTTGGTTAGTCATTAAATTAACATTTAAAATTGACTGTAATGTGTTTTTATTTTAAATGAAAAAACAGTGGAATGGTTTTTAAATAAAATTTCATTTGTTTTAAGTGAATATTCACTGGAATTTACCTACATAATTCTTTGAGTGTAGGATGAAGCAAAAAATCTAGTTATGTCACAAGAATTCCTATTAAGTTTTATCGCGTCAATAAAGCTGTATATTTACAATTCTATTGGTAAAAAGCTTGTAAAATTACAAAAAATGTTTGTAATTTTTACTAGGAATTCTCGTAAAATAGGAGGTAGAAAAAAAATGACAAGCTTTCTTATCATTTAACAAGTTTTTTTGTTCAGTGTATTTGCGCAATATGCAATTTTTAATCTGTGCAACATGGTTCTGTTTGCAATTAAATTGTCCACATAGTTCTATCTGAGAAATAATATGGGCTTTATTGGTAAACAAGGTTCTATCTGCCAGTTAGAACCTTGTTAACTGAATCTCAAACCAAAAACACGTAGATAGAACCTTGTTGCATTGAATATCTCAGAAGCTGTAAGAGATAGACAAAACTGAGGGCGCCAATCGAAAGAGGGTAGTCGCTTTAGTGCGATGCGATATATAACTCATTTTTGAAAAAAATGTCAGTTAGAAACTTGTTGCCCCAAGGTCGCGATATAATACAATTTTATCATAACCTTTTTTTAATTGTTGTTTAATGTTGAATTTTTTTGATGTATAATTTTCTAATATTTATACCCTACACCACTATGTGGTACAGGGTATATTGAGTTTGTGCTGATGTTTTTAACTACCCGAAATATTGGTTCTAGACATACCTTTAAGTATACAGATCGACTCAGAATTACTTTTTGAGTCGATTTAGCGATGTCCGTCCGTCTGTCCCTCCGTCCATAAGTCCGCAGTTTGCAAACAATTGACTTGAAATTTGAAACTTAAGCATATTTTGGTCCAAATACGAAGCCTATTGAAATTGGAGAAAATCGGTCCATGTTGAGACCTAGCCCCCATACAAACACACCCTTTGGATTCGGCTTAATGACTCTAATGGCCGTATTATAATAGATATCGCTTTGAGATTTAGCAGGTAATCAAATTTTGTATGCACGAATCATCATTTTAGATTTCAAAGGAATCGGATCACTCCTTCTGGTAGTCCCCATACAAACCACACTCCCGATATTCACATAATTTCCTCAAAATTCATAAAAATGGAAATATTTGATAAAAATTTTATTTTTAGGTGTTAAACGTGTACTTTAGTAACCTTATCAAATCGGAATATAATTGGACCATTTTTGGACTAAGTTCCCCTTATATAAATTTCGACCGATATTCAGGTAAATCGGTCTATTAACAAAAAAAAAATAAATCAATTCCACTAAAATTCGATTTGTGTGTGTTTTCTACACTAAATAATGATCTAACAAAAGACAATCGGTCCATGTTTGGACTTGGGACCCATTTTCCGGAAAACACTGGTGTAGGGTATCATATGGTCGGTCTTAACCGACTATAACTTTCTTACTTGTTTTGTATTATTTCTTAATATTTATGAATTATTTCATACTACTATTTATTATAAAACGTATACATTTTTCATAAAAACCCTTTATTATATTATAACAAAAAATTAATAAATATACACATTATGAATAAATATAAATCAGCAATACAATATTTATGAAACTTTTGCATTCATCCTATCTAAAATAAATCTTGTCATAAATCGTAGAAAATCTTCATAAAAGTTCGTTTAAACAAATGTTTTAAAATCCCAGCAAAATTTTCGGTTGCAAAGAACCGATTGTGGAACAACTTATAGTTCCCTAGAACCTGTTCTAATTCTTGTGCAACTCCGATTCTTTTAACATAGGGATTGTCCCAAAAGCAACAGGTGTTTGTAAGCAAAGTTAGAACATATTTTTGTTCCTCGGAATCGGTTCTAGAAGTAAAATTTGGAACAGAAATAAGAATTAAAGAAATATATTGAATTGCATTAATTTATTTAACAAAGATAAAGACATATATAGACAATATGTATATAAATGGAATATTTACATTTTTTTAACACACATTTATCCTTTCTCGCCTCCAAAGTTGCATTTTGGGCCTTACAAAAATCACATACCAGAACATCGATTTTCTGCAAACAAAAATAAAAAACATAATATTATAAGTATTTGACCCGACCCAGACAATGATAATGTAATTTACTCACCTTTGTTTTAACAATTTTCACGATTATATCCTGCTATTTTAATAGAATTTCGTATTTTTTCTTGGTTAACAAAAATAAATTGATATTTATTTTTTATCTTTTTTGACACATAATTTTTTTTTAATTCCTGAGAACCAAAATGTTATGAAACTTTGATTGCAGAGAACAAGCTTCACAATAATGTTCACTTAACTTGTTCTGAATAATTAAAGTGTAATAGTGTATGGTTACCGAAGAACCTGTTCTAGAACAAGTGTTGTCAGAATCGGTTCTGAAAAATTTTCCTGGGATTATAATGAATCTTGTTATTTTAACGAATATAAAAAAAAAAAACATTTCAGAATAGTTTTAAATTGTTTCATAAATTTTTTGAATCATTTTATAGTGTTAACAAATTATTTAATTTTAATTATAAAACAAATAAGTTTTTCATAAAAACACTTTATCATATTTATCAAATTATTCAAAAATAAAAAAAGGTGATTTCATAAATATGATGAAGAGCAAAAAACTTTTTGAAAGGGTTTCATAAATATGATGCAGCAGTTTTCTTTAAGTTTATAAAACTTTTCAGAACTTTTTCCGTTCCTGCTAAATCAACACATTGTTCTTTTCGTTGATTTTTTTTTTATATGTTTTTCTTGCCCACTCTAAATTATGTGGAATTATATGGAAAACATTAATTTAAATTCGTTTTTTATATTTGAGTAATGAACCGAAACCGTTTTAATAACAGGTGTTGCAACAAAGTAAGTAGATTTATTTTATTTTATTGTTAGTTAACGTTTGAGAGTTTTTTATGAAATATTGGTAATTAATATGTTGTTTATATATGGACCAATTCATTTGTAAGCTTATTCATTAGAAGTGAGATAGTAAATTATTAATTAGAGCTTACAATTAGCTAATAAATTTTCATTGGAACAATATTTCTGTTAATAACAAAAGCGCGTTCCGAGTTAATTTTTTCCATGCACATTTATGACCCTTTTACGGAAAATATAACCAAAAAAATGTTTTAAAAAAAACTGATAGGAACAGCTTTAAAAATTGCAATCAAGGGAAGTACTCCAACTCCTATAAACCGTTTTTCCTGAAACTTAAAATATATATAAAAGAGACAATTGGGGTAGGGCATAGGGGAATACAGTTTTATCATTATTTTTTTATATCCACGCTTACAAATGGAGGCGGGGCCAAAAAAGGTCACCCCCTGGGGTAAGTGCAACTCTTTATCTTTAAACTTCTAACGACATAAAATTGTTTCATTTTCTTAACAAAAAATACAAATTAAAACGCTAAAAAATTGTGTTTTAGAGGTTGGTTTAGTTCTTTAAGAGGAGACTTTTTTCCTCTGGGCAGATTTTGCTCGTTTACGAACTTATGATCATAATAAATATTTTTGCCAATCTTCAGAAGGATAGCTCTTTTATGTTGGACTGCATTGTTTATAAAGACAGACCGATGGACGTATATAAGGCAGGTTCGAATATGGCATTTTTTTTTTTATTTTTTTATGGTGAAATAATAACACTTTACTTTATTTCAAATTTGTTTATTAAAGTTTAGGGGTTGCTACCGGGCCCTTAACTTTGGGTCTAAAAACAAAAATTTCACATAATAAAAAAAAAAAATATTTTTATTTCTATTTTTATTATAATTTAGCTTGATTAGTAGGGCAAGTACTTTCATGCATCTGAAAATCGAAAATATGTGCCTATAATATGCTCCTAAAAATATGCACTTAAAATTTTAAAAATACACTCACATAAAAAATTGGATGGAATGAGGTTGCCACAACCGCAATACGGTTGTCGTAACCGGCTTGTGGTTGTCCCAACCGTACGCGGTTGCAGCAACCGTAAATTGAGGTTGTTATGACTTTTTTAAAATATTTTTGAGCCAGTTGCCACAAAATTAAAAAAAAAGTTGCTACAACTGCAAACCCCGGTTGTAGCAACCGTAAATAACTACATTTGCCGGTTGCCACAACCTCAAGTTCTCGGTTCCCTCAAATGATAATTAAAATAACAAAACTTCAAAAAATTCAATGTCATTAAATAAAAAAATATTGAGGAATACATTTATTTTTCTTCAAAATTTGATGAAAAAACCGGAATTTATAGATTTTATGGGGTAAGTTTTTGTACTTTAAATGATACAATAGTTTAACTAATGCCGTTTTTCTTCTTCTAATTTATAGAAATAATGGAATATGCTAAACTCTCGCACCAATTAAAAAATGGATCAAAAATTAACGCTATGAGATGGAAGTCCTCAAATTTAGATTTTGCAGAATATGGTAATATAAAAACAGTGAAAAGAATATTTCAGATTCTGAGACTTTTTCTATGGAAAAAATTTCCCAAAATCTGAGACTTTTTCTATAGAAAAATTGTCTCAGAATCTAAGCCTTTTGGTATAGAAAAAATTTTTTCGCATCTGAGACTTTATCTCTAAAAAAATTCTCAGAATCTGAGACTCTTTCTATAAAAAAATGTATCAGAATCTGAGACTTTTTCAATAGAAAAACTGTCTCAGAATCTAAGACTTTTTCTATAAAAAAAGATGTCTTTGAATCTGAGACTTTTTCTATCGAAAAAATGTCTCAGAATCTGAGACTTTTTCTATAGAAAAAATGTCTCAGAATCTCAGACTTTTTCTGTAGAAAAAATGTCTCAGAATCTGAGACTTTTTCTATAGAGAAAATGTCTCAGAATCAAAGACTTTTTCTATAGAAAAAATGTCTCAGAATCTGAGACTTTTTCTGTAGAAAAAATGTCTCAGAATCTAAGACTTTTTCTATAGAAAACATGTCTCAGAATCTGAGACTTTTTCTTAAGGAAAAAATGTTTCAGAATCTGAGACTTTTCCCACAGAAAAAATGTCAGAATCTGAGACTTTTTCTATAGAATAAATGTCTCAGAATCTGAGACTTTTTCTATAGAAAAAATGTCTCAGAATCTGAGACTTTTTCTATAGAAAAAATGTCTCAGAATCTGAGACTTTTTCTATAGAAAAAATGTCTCAAAATCTGAGACTTTTTCTATAGAAAAAATGTCTCAGAATCTGAGACTTTTTCTATAGAAAAAATGTCTCAGAATCTGAGACTTTTTCTATAGAAAAAATGTCTCAGAATCTGAGACTTTTTCTATAGAAAAAATGTCTCAGAATCTGAGACTTTTTCTATAGAAAAAATGTCTCAGAATCTGAGACTTTTTCTATAGAAAAAATAACTCAGAATCTGAGACTTTTTCTATAGAAAAAATGTCTCAGAATCTGAGACTTTTTCTATAGAAAAAATGTCTCAGAATCTGAGACTTTTTCTATAGAAAAAATGTCTCAGAATCTGAGACTTTTTCTATAGAAAAAATGTCTCAGAATCTGAGACTTTTTCTATAGAAAAAATGTCTCAGAATCTGAGACTTTTTCTATAGAAAAAATGTCTCAGAATCTGAGACTTTTTCTATAGAAAAAATGTCTCAGAATCTGAGACTTTTTCTATAGAAAAAATGTCTCAGAATCTGAGACTTTTTCTATAGAAAAAATGTCTCAGAATCTGAGACTTTTTCTATAGAAAAAATGTCTCAGAATCTGAGACTTTTTCTATAGAAAAAATGTCTCAGAATCTGAGACTTTTTCTATAGAAAAAATGTCTCAGAATCTAGACTTTTTCTAAAGAAAAAATGTCTCAGGATCTGAGACTTTTTCTATAGAAAAAATGTCTCAGAATCTGAGTCTTTTTCTATAAAAAAATGTCTCACAATCTGAGACTTTTTCTATAGAAAAAATGTCTTAGAATCTGAGACTTTTTCTTAAGAAAAAAATGTGTCAGAATCCGAGACTTTTTCCACAGAAAAAATGTCAGAATCTGAAACCTTTTCCATAGAAAAAATGTCTCAGAATCTGAGATTTTTTGTATAGAAAAAAAGTCTCAGAATCTGAAACTTTTTCTATAGAAAAAATGTCTCAGAAAATGAGACTTTTTCCATAGAAAAAATGTCTCAGAATCTGAGAATCTTTCTATAGAAAAACTGTCTCATAATCTGAGACTTCTATAGAAAAACTATCTCAGAATCTCAGACTTTTTCTATAGAAAAACTGTCTCAGAATCTGAGGCTTTTTCAATAGAAACACTGCCTCAGAATCTGAGAATTTTTCTATAGACAAGCTGTCTCAGAATCTGAGACTTTTTCTATAGAAAAACTGTCTCAGAATCTGAGACTTTTTCTATAGAAAAACTGTCTCAGAATCTGAGACTTTTTCTATAGAAAAACTGTCTCAGAATCTGAGACTTTTTCTATAGAAAAACTGTCTCAAAATCTGAGAAACTGTTTCAGAATCTGAAAATTTTTCTATACAAAAGCTGTCTCAGAATCTGAGGCTTTTCTATAGAAAAACTGTCTCAGAATCTGTGACTTTTTCCGGGACATTTTCATTATAGAAAAAGATTCAGATTTTTGCTATAGAAAAATTTTCAGATTCTGAGTTATTTTTCTCATAGAAAAAGTACCTGATTCTGAAATATTTTTCCTAAAGAAAAAGTCTCAGATTTTGAGAAGAAGAATTCTTTGTATCGGATTTTTAGTAAACGAATTAAAACCACATAAAAATGTTAAATTAAGTTTATTATTTTTAGTATTAAGTCATTTATATATATTTTTTTCAAACAATAAAAAAAGCAAAAAAAAAATTTAAAAAACGTGTCTTATAATTGGTATTTTATTTTGTATTTTGGCATAATATCGAAAATATATTAAACACAGCTATGGTTGGGACAACCGGCAATACGGTTGCCATAACCGGCAAATGCCGTTATTTGAGGTTGCTGCAACCGGCATTTGTCGGTTGCCACAACTGTAAATTTCGGTTGCTACAACCGTATATTTACCGGTTGCAGCAACCTCAGTCTGAGGTTGGAACCTTGTACGGTTGAGACAACCGTATTTTGCTGTGAGTGTATGCATTTAAAAATTAATGGTTTAACAACAAAAATAGGTTTGTTACCATAAAATAGGGGTTTTCGAATACTTGACGCACTCTGCAATTTTTCAAAGTATTACTATACCCATTTTTAATTAGTAAATTATTTTATAGACACATTTTGTGATAAGAACATAAGTTAATATTTCTGGAGTACAAAAAAAAAAAATTTTTTATTTTGATTAAACATTTTTGTTTGTTCATCTTTGTAAAAAAAAAAAACAATTTTTTTTTTTAGTTTATTTTGAAATTTTGCGTTTCAAAAAATAGGTTCCTGAACCCATTTTATTATCTTGCAATTGATTCTTCTTAACGTTCCAGACTCAATGATTCTTGTTTTAAATTTTTACAAAAGCAATTGTTTTTTAGAGCAAGTAGTTTTTAGAAAAATTATTTTATATTAAAAGTTTTATTCCACTGCAATAGGAATCTGTTCCAAAAAAATCCTGGGTCCCATCACTTAAACATAGAGGAGTGTATAAAAACTGTAAAAAAATTAAAAAAGGACAGCATTTCAAGGAAAATTTTCGTGTAAATAGTTCTTAAATCCGAAGAGATATTTTTGTTAATTTGTAAAATGTTTCAAAATAGAAAAATTTTAAATTTTAACATGGAAAACATTTTTCAGAATCTAAAAGCTTTATTATCTGAATCAAATTTCTGTAAGAAGTGTACTAGAATATCATTTTTATAAGAAAAAAAAAATATTTCTTCAAAAAAAAGTTGATAGAAGTCATACGGTTCGACTTTAGTGTTGAAAAAATGTTGATAAAAATTAATAAAAGTGCAATTTTTAAGAAAATATGTAAAAATATGCACTTATACCAAAATATGCAAAAATATGCAACTACGAATCGGTGCCATTTTATAGCAAATTTCTTGATTCGGATAGATATTTAGTTTGTTGTATGATTAAAGTGCTGAGTAAAAACATGCATTTTCATGAAAATACTTGCCCTATTGATTAGCTTATTAACGACAAAAAGTTTCTTTTTGGTCGGACAAGTATTTCAGTTTCAAAAGTGATCATGAAAAAAAAAATTAGGATGGTTGGGGTCTTTCCTAAAAATTTTTCCAATTTTTTTTTTTTTTAGTTTTAATAAGCTTACATAATATGTATGTCTTTAATGGCTTTTGTTAAAACATTCTCTATTTAAACATTTTATTTGTTCTGAAATATCGTTAACTTGCGAAGAATGCCAAGATATTTAAAAAAAAAATTATTAAATAAGGTAATCAAGTAAAATAAGAATAAAAAATACCAAAAAACCGATATTTTTTTTCGAAAAAATCAAATTTTGGTTTTCGTCGCGAGTGAACGTTGTTAAAGAAAAAATAAAAAAATTTAAGCAGAATGCATTATCAAGAGCAACTAAAACCCTTATGCGTAAGCTTGTCAAAACTAAAAAAAAAAATTGTTGAAGAATTTTTTTAGTTACACCCTAACCAGCTTAAATTTTTTTTTATTGTCACTTTTGGAACTGAAAGACTTGTCCGACCAAAACTTTTTGTATTATCAAGAGCAACTAAACCCCTTTTGCGTAAGCTTATCAAAACTAAAAAAAAAAAATTTGAACAAATGACTTGTCCGACCAAAACTTTTTGTCAAGTTAAATTATAATAATAATAGTACTAGTAATAATAATAAAAAATAAAAATAAAAATCAGAACATGGATTTTTTACAAACTAAAATAAACAAGTGAGTGTTACCAAATCTTTTATACCCCCCAAAATGTAAAAAAACTATTTTAAAAAAATCCAGGGGCGTCTTTTTTTTTTGGGGGGGGATTGGTGGGAGACGTTAGGGGCATCTTCCTCTTGCGATTTTAATCTTCTTCTGAGATAAGAATGTTGCATTTGCTTAGCAAAAGTATAAAAAACACTCCAAAAAATGCTTAGGAATATAAGACATATTCGTGCCAAACTTCATTTATTTTGTACTGTATTGTGTCCTCTACAGACACACAGACGGACAGTAGGACGGACGGACATCGCTAGAATGTCTTAGAATCGATCACTGAACAATAAAATATATACTTTATGGGGTCCTAGACCGATATTTCGATGCGTTACACACGGAATGACAAAGTGAGTATACCCCCATACTGTGGTTGGGGGGTATAAAAACATAATATTATTAGTATTTGACCCTACCACTACAATGAAAATTTCACTTACTCAACTTTTTATCAAAAATTTTCACGATTATATCCTGATGTTTTAATAGAATTTCGTGTTTTTTCTTGGTTAACGAAAAAAAGAAATGATTTTATTTTTTAATTTTTTTGACACATAATTTTTTTTTCAATTCCTGAGAACCAAAATATAATGAAACTTTGATTGCAGAGAACATGTTTCACAACAATTTCCACTTCACTTGTTCTGAATAATTAAAGTGAAATAGTGTATGATTACTAGAGTTGTCAGTCGATTAAGAATAATTCGATTAATCGATCAAACAAAACCCAACTCTTGTTCGAATAATTCAAAAATGACGATTTTCGTATAACGAATAAATCGATTAATTAATGTCGATTAATCGAACAATTTTTTTTAATTAAAAAATTAAATAAACGCTTAGAACTTGATTTATTCTCATAAATTTTGAAAGATTTAATACAAAATGTAGAAAAGTTAAAATATATTGTAGCCATAGCCCTGGATAGCACATCCCTTATAGAATTAGGGGGAGTTATCAAGTTTTTAATAAATAATTTAGAAAAATTAATAATTCTTTTGCATCAGACTTAATAAAACGTATTAAAATAAGAATTAATGAGAGACGTATAAAAGTGTTAAATACGTTAATAATTTTTATAAATTCTGGAAATTTTCCGAGCAATGAAAGTTTCTTAAAATATTCTCCAAAAAGCGAAACAAAAGAATATGCAAATAAATTATACTCCAGATTATTTTATGTTGAAAGTAATCACAATAATTCAGATAAAAGTATTGAAATAGAGGAAGTTATTAGTAATGAAAATAATAATCTTTTTTGCGAGTTAAATAATTCAATTCAATTTATTAAAAATTCAGAAAATAAAAAGGACTTTAGCGATATATGAGACGATATGGTATATTTGAAAAAATCTGAAAAAAGAACAGAAAAAAAAAATAAACTTTTTTATGCTCTTCTTACTATATCACCTACTTCAACAATTAGCGAAAGAGTGTTTTTAAAATCTAATTTAATAAAAACAAAAACCAAAAATCTTTTGAAAGCAAAAAAATTAAGTCAACTTTTATTTTTAAAAGATTATTTCTTAAGAACAACTTAAATTGTCTTATTTGACAAAAATTAAAATCATTTATGATATATTTTGTCTGAATATTTCAAATAATAATTTGTATTTGAATTATTTCTCAACAAGTATTAAAATCGACATCCATTAATTAAAAGAGATCTCAGTTATTCAATTTTTAAGTTTTTTTTTAACTTTTAACTATTTTATTTTTAAGTTTTGTATGCATTTTTTCGTTAATAAAAATTTTAACTTTCTTATTTAAAGATTTTTTATATGAATTGTTTATTTTTTTGTTAATAAAAATGTTTTTTAAAATAATTTTTTTATTCGTTATTCTCTTCGATTAATCGAATAAATTTTGATCTTTAATCGTTTGATCGAACGAGGAAAAACAATTATTTGAATTATTCGAACAAAGTTGAAAGTCGAATAATTGACAACTCTAATGATTACCGAAGAACCTGTTCTAGAACAAGTGTTGTCAGAATCGGTTCTGAAAAATTTTCCTGGGGTATTACCACAAAATATTATCATACATTTTAGGGTGTTGTTGAGATAATACACTCAAAAAAAAAAGTTTGTAAAATGACATAAAATCCCCGTGATTTTACGGGGCAGGTTTTGTAAAATATGTACTAGCAAGAATCCCCGTAATGTTACGGGGATAATTTGTAAATTGATTTAACAAAAAAATTACGGGGAGAAAGTGTAAATTTACAATTTTTTTTGTAAAATATTATTGTAGACTTACAAAAAAAGTTGTAAATTTACGAAATAAAGTAGAAAATCAAAAAATAAAATTGTAAATTTACAAATTGTTTGGTTTAACTACAGTTTTTTATAGCAAAAAACTTGTATATTTACAGTAAAAAGTGGTAAATTTACAATTTTTATTGTAAATATACCATTTTTTCTTATTTTTTTGCCGTAAAAACAGTAGTTTAACCAAATAATTTGTAAATTTACAATATTGTTTTTGTAATTTTTACTTCATTTTTGTAAGTACAATTTTGTTTTCTAAACTTTCATATTTGTTTTGTAAATTTACAAAAATTTTGGTATATTTACATATTGGTTTTGTAAATTTAAAGGTTTTTTCCATTGGTGCATCTTATTTTTCCTTCTTCGGCAGCTGGAGTAGCACTTTAACAACCTGAAATGATTTTTTTTTTTTTTTTCACTTGAACACTTTTAACAAACTTTTTTTTTTTTTTTTTTTATTTTTTTTTTTTTTTTTTAATAACGTTTATTTAAACAAACTTAATATACTTAAACTATAAATAAACAAATAGTATATATATTTACATCTTATTATACACTGTCCCATATTCGGGCGCTCAAGTACATTTCATTTGTATATTAATATTAGTGTTTATAAACCGGTTAACCGGTTAACCGAAAAACCGGTTTTTTCCCAAAATTTCGGTTTTTTGCAAACCGGTTAACCGAAATTGAAAAATTCCGGTGCACCGAAAACCGGTTTTTTTCTGTCGGTTAACCGGTTTTTTTAAAATACATTCAATCGGAATATTTTTCAAATATTAAGGGTTTGCACTTTTTTTATGATATTTTCAAAATTTCATTAAAAAGACCTTGAAAATCCGTGAGAAAGAAAGTATAAAATACTTTTTGTCTTCAAGAAACAATTTTCCAAATAGAAATTTTAATCTGGTAAATATTTGAATTATCCCGTTATGAGCGTTTTTTGGACAGTTTCATTGAACACTTAATAAGTGGCTGTTAACCAGGTACTAAAATTTTTATTAATGGAGAAAATGTCAATAAAAGAACATTAATATAAAATACGGACTACAATTTATAACGAATTGATGTATTTGTTTTTTAAATAAAACCAATAAAAATTAAAATAAAGCTCCGGTGAATATAGGAAAATAAAGCACCGTATTTAAATACCGCTATTTTCAAAGGATAACAGTTGCTAACTTTGCTGAAAGAAAAAAATATGTTAACTTTAGTTACATTCGATTTTTTATTTAATAAAAATAATCAATTTTAAACTATTTTTTGGGTTTGTCAGTTAAAGAAAAAAAAAACCGGTTAACCGGTTTTTTTATTCCGGTTTAACCGAGAAAACCGGTTAACCGAAAAAGCTGAATTTCGGTTAACCGAGAAACCGGTTTTCCAAAAAGTCGGTTTTTTATAAACACTAATTAATATAATATATTAATCATTTTTTGGAATTTACTTATTATTTTAATTTTTACAATATGTGTTAATATTTGCATTTAATATAAATGTTATGTAAAGAAAAAAGCTTGAAAAACCTTACTTTGTTATTGCAAGAAGATAAAAAGCTACAGTCAAGTGATAAAAAGAATTGAAAAATTACTCGGTGAGCCACCAATATTTTTTTATATTCAGGTTTGGAATCATATTTTTGTCCCTTAGGTAAATGCTAGTGTCAAATCTGCAATTATCATTTGATAGTTGGTTACTAGATATAGCTTTAATATTGGCCCGTCTATAAATATGGTATAATATAGGAATGCCACTTTCGTTTTGTATAAAACCCTTGCTATCGAGGTATAAGAAGGCCTCAGGTGGGACATATCCACTTTGTAAAGTTGAATGTATATATTCCTCATTGGCATAATAAGGAGCCATGATTAAATTATTTTCATAGCATTCTAAACTTTTATTAATGTGGTTTCTTATCAGGTGTATGATGAAATTATCAATTCTGCTTATTTCTGCAGCTTTATATAACCTTTTGTTTGATATATATTTTATGTAGTTACTATTTGAAGATCTGTAAAGGGATGTACAGGCCCTCAGGCATTTTCTTTCGAAAACTCTTATTTTTTCCATATAAGATGGAGATATGTTGAACCATATTTGGCAACCATATGTTAAAATAGGCCTTATTAAGGATTGGTACAATATAAGTTTAACCTTAGGCGTAATGTACTTTGAGAAAAACAATTTTTTGTACATAAAGAATGCATTTCTTGCTTTTGTCAACTGAAGGTTGATATGATTATTGAAATAAAGGAATTTATCTAGATGAATACCTAAATATTTAACCGTTTGTTTATTTGGAATAGAAATATTGTAATTAGATTTTATACCAAAAGTTTTCCAATTTTTTTTAATATTGTGGTTGCATTTTCCAACCGGGGGCCGAAAAAGTATAGTTTCGCATTTATTAGTGTTGATTTTTATTTGCCAATTATTAGCATATTCTTCAACAATTTGAAAATAATTTTCTAATTTTGCATTAATTTTTTCAATTTTGTTATCAGCATGATATATAATGATATCATCTGCAAATCCAATTATATTATCAATCTTGTTTAAAAGATCATATATGAACAAATTAAAAAGTATCGGAGAATTGACTGTACCCTGCTGCAAGCCATTTACTATTATAAAATCCTTTGTACTGACTTTATTCTTATTATAGACCACAAATGATTTATTATTTAACATGTTATGAATGAGTATAATTAAATAAAGTGGGAATTTATACTCAAACAATTTATATATTAAGCCGGGGATCCAAATGTTATCGAATGCCTTCTCAAAGTCAATTAAACAAGCACCTGTGCAAAGTGATTTGTTTAAATTCCAATTCACGTTTGAAACAAGTAAATGTATCGCATGAATTGTAGAATGCTTAAATTTAAAACCGAATTGTTTATGGTTTGTTATATTAGAGCTCTCGCAATGTTTAATTATATTGTTATTAACGCAAATTTCAAAGATTTTACTAATATTCGGTAATAGACTTATTGCACGCAAATTGTTTGGATTACTTGTGTCCTTATCTTTTTTTGGTAAAACAACCATTTTTGCTTTTTTCCATGCATGAGGAAAGTAAGAATTATTGAGGATATTATTAAAAAGAGTGCAATACTCAAGAATAACATTTTCAGGTATGTTTTTCAAAATAATATTAGGGATATTATCAATACCCGACGATAACTTGTTTCTTAATTTACTAAAAATGTAGATTAAGGTGTTTTTTGTGATAAATATTTCACTAGTAAGAGATTCATTGAAATCATTGGCCTTATTGCTCTCACTAAACGTTGTGATTGTAGATCGATTGCTTTCATACTCGATTTTAGTATTTAAAAAGCTTGAGAATTTCTCATCTACTTTAATATGTATTCTGTTTTCAGAATCAATTTCCTTAAAGGAGTGCACCGATTCTATAAAAGCTCCAATTACGTTTAAAACTTGTTCATCGTCCCTAACAACAAAATTGTTTTCTTCCTTTTCTATTTCTTGTGAGTTGATACCAGCATTTCTTAGCAGCCTTTCGTCTTCTTGACTAGAGTATTCAAAACCGAAACCGAATACCGGTTAACCGGTTTTTTCATTTTTAGAAACTCGACCGGTTTCGAATGGTTTTGAATTTCGAATATTCGAGAAACCGGTTTTTTTTTGTCGGTTAACCGGTTTTTATAAAAAGTTATAATATAATGATTTACTGGGCTATTCATAATGAGTAAATTAAATCTAATGGAGGTTTATTTGACTGATATTGCATGAATATTTGTCAAATAAACCTACTTTAAGTACACTTTAAGTATTATGAATAAGCCTCTTAAAATATGAATTGACTTTTCACAGTTTTTAGAAACACTTAGAAAATTTAGCGGTACTTCCATAATCAGCTTGTGGATATGTTGGTATGTAAATATCAATATATCAACGAGTTCCGGAAGTCCGTCTCTTCGTTTAATATTGAAATCAGTATATATTTTTTAAATTTGGCACCTTGGAGTTCTATGGCAAACCATTTTTTTAAATTCTCCTTTTGAAATTGTTGAAATCTGAATTTCAAATTCCGATGTCTGATTTTATTATTAATTGTGCTCTTTAAACATGCACGGGTACAAGGGGGGGGGGGAAAGGGGAAATTTCCCCCCCCAGACCAAATTTTAAAAAAGAAAAAAAAAAAGAGGAAAAAAAGAGGAAAAAAGAAAGAAAAAGGAGAAAAAAAGAAAGAAGGAAGAAGGAAATTTTCGAAAAAATTTCCGAATGAAAATTATCTTGAAATCCGAAAATTTTTCTTAGAAAATATCTGAAAGTTCTTATAGGGAAAATTTTTAAATTTTTAAAGGAAAAAATGTGACTCAATCTGAAAATTTTCTGTGAAAAAATATCTGTCAATCTTATTATGAATTTTGGTATCTCTTAATAGTACTTATATTTTGAGAATTTTTCTACAAAAATCCCTAAAAGAAAATGTTTGAGGAAAAAAATTTTCTGTACAAAAAATATGTCGGAATTCGATACGTATTCTATAGGAAAAAGGTCTTAGAATCTGAGACTTATTCTATATTAAAAAGGTCTCAAATTCTGAGACTTTTTTTATAGAAAAGATGCAGAAAACTCTAAAATTTTTCACATCCTCAAAAATGTTCATTTTCGGATTTTTGTAGAAGAATTAACAAAATGTAAAAGTCTCAGAATTTGAGACTTATTCTAAAGGAACAAGAATCTGAGTCTTTTTATATGGGTCTCAAAATTTGATACTTATTTATAGGAAAAAGGTCGCAGAATCTGAGACTTTTTCGAAATGGAAAAGGTATATGAATCTGAGGCTTTTTCTATGGGAAAAAAGTTTCAGAATCTCTTAATTTCAGACTTATTCTAAGGAAAAAGGTCTTAGAATCTTATTGTTTCTTAAAAAGAAAAATGTGTCAATGTCTGAGACTTTTTATTGTTGAAAAATAAGTCTCAGAAGTTTAAACTTTCTCAATTGGAAGAAGGTCACAGAATCTGACACTTTTTCTACTGGAAAAAGGTCTTATAATCTAACACTTTTTCTATAGGAATAAGGTCTCAGAATTTTAGACTTTTTCTATAGGGAAAATGTCTCAGAATCTGAGACTTTTTCTATAGGAAACCGGTCTCAAAATCTATGACTTTTTCTATAGGAAAAAGTTCTCAAAATCTGCGAGATTTTTTTTTAGAAAAGTGCCAGAATCTTAGGCCTATACTTAGACTATACCTAAGAAAAGGTCTCAGAATCTAAGACTTTTTCTATAGGAAAATCGTCTCAGAATGTGGGACCTTTTCTTTTGGCAAGAGTCTCACAATCTCAGACTTTTTCTATAGGAATAGGGTCATAGAATCTGAGACTTTTTCTATTGGAAAATTTTTCAAAATCGATACTTTTTTTTAAGTAAAAAGGTCGGACAATCTGAGACTTTTTATAATGGAAAAATCTATCACTTCTATATAAGAAAAAGCTCTCAGAACCTAAAATTTTTCTATGGGAAAAAGGTCTGAGAATCTGAGACTTTTTTTAGGAATAAGGTCTCAGAATCTGGGACTTTTTCTAAAAAGAAAAAGGTCTAAGAATCTGAGACTTTTTCTATAGGAAAAATGTCTGAGAATTTGAAACTCTTTCTTTATAAAAAAGTTCTCAAAATCTGAAACTTTTTCTAAAGAAAAAAAGGTCTCAGAATATAAATTTTTTCAGTGCGAAACAAACATACTAACCTGAGACCATTTCTATAAGAAAAATTTATTAAAAATGCTTTAAAATATGAGATACTTTCTATAAAAGGTTTCAGAATCTTAGATTTTTTTGTGGAAAAAAGTTCTTAGAATCTGAAAATTTTTCTATACGAAAAAAGTCTCAGATTTTGGGGCATTTTTTGTAAAGAAGAAGCTTTAGATTTGACTTTTTATACGTCAAATGTGTTAGAATCTGAGACTTTTTCTATGTAGAAGAAAACGTACAATTTTCTTTTTAGACAAATTAAAAAAAAAATATCTAAACGATCTACTTATGATCATGAAAAACAACCCTCCTTCAGCACAAACAAAATTGCAAAAAAACGAATCCCTGTTTTTGCTCGTCCAAGGTGAATTTATGATTTTTTTTTCGAAGTAAAAAAAAAAAAAATTTCCCCCCCCAAACCCAAAAGCTGTACCCGCCACTGTCTTTAAACAATTCAATAAACGGATTTCCGCTCGCAATTGCAAAGAACTAAAATTTAGTTGTTACTTTCTGTCGAAGTTTCCAGCGAAATTGTGCGACGTAAACGGTGTCATACAGATGATACTATTTTCGGTATGACTTATCGATTTTGTGTTTATTGGGTTATGCCTGTTTTTTAAAAATATAATTAAGTTTTGTTAATTTTTAACCTGAAGAATAAAAACCAAAAAAACCGGTTTAACCGGTTTTTTTGCTAAAACCGAAACCGGAAACCGGTTTTTCAAAAATAAGCTTTTTCGAATAAACCGAAAACCGGTTTTTGAAAATGGCCGGTTTTTTGAATACACTATTCTTGACAGATTTTCAACAAATTAACATCTAATGACTGTGACGTTCTAAACTGTTTTTTAACTTCACTAAACATGTGCGATGGGTTTTTGTGGTCAATTCTAGTTAGTTTTTCTTGTAAATGCATCCACATTATCAAAAAGGATACCAGTAAGGTATAAAATAAGTCATAAATTTATAACGAAGAATACGAGTAAGGTGTAAAATATATGATATTTTATAGGTTACGAGAAATGAAATAATATAGCATACCAGAAGATAATATATAAGGTGTTTCGAGTAGTGAAAAAGTAATTTTGTATTAAATTTACTCACGTGATTGTAAGTGAGTGTAAGTAGATAAAATATGCTCGTGAGTGTGTGTCGTTATAAATTTCCTGTCGTGAGCCCATCTCTAGTTTATAAAATAATTACTTTTTATGTTATTGTAATGCAGTATGCATCCAATTATAAATAATGCATTATTTCAAACTTTCAAATAATACATAATGTTACCAAATATAAATCATCCATGATTTAATGTTTAGAAATAATAAATATGAAATACATTTTTTCCAATAATCATGCATTACGTAGCAAATTATTAGTAATGCATTATTTTTCACTTGAAAATAATACGTTGTGGAACAAATAATTGGTAAGACATTCTAAAATAATGCTACAAATAAGGTATATACATTACCTTGTAATGTGTTATATAATCACTACCCATTACCAAAGTTTTGCTGGGTAATGAGGGAGCTATCGGGTATTTATGAAATTTGTTATCAGGAAGTTTATTGTGACGCTGATTTTTAATTTTTATTCGGATTTCAAAAATTCAAAATGGTGGATTAAATATGGCGAATAATTTTTTTTTAAGTGATCGCATTCACATAAAATTCGGTACCCACGCTCAAAAAAAATTTTGTAGGCAAAAACAAATGAAAAACACATTTAAAACCAGTGAATACACAATTGAAAACCATCAAGTAATTATTCATTTGTTTTAACAAACATCTACATTTATTTTTTACTGTTGACAACATTTTCTAAAATAAATAACAGTAAACATTAAAAAATTACTGTTTTTTAATTTTTTTACCAACAAATTTGAAAAAACAACTACGAAAAAATTAAAAATTAATGATTATTGCAAGGACTTAACTATTATAAGTTTTATGGCGAATTCCTTAAGTCATAACTATTACAAGTCAATTTTAATTTTTTTTCTTATTCATAACTATTATTTTTTAAGTAATATTTTTTTTCTGAAATGATAATAATTATGGATAAGAAAAAAATATATTTCTTATCCATAACTATTATTTTTTGATAAATATTTAAAAGTTATTTTTTAATAGTTACGCATAAGAAATTTAGCAAAAAGTTGCTCATAATAATTATGCTGTAATAGTTATTTAAAAAAATTGTAAAAAAATTGCGTTTTTATTTTCGGTACTCTTAACGAGTTTTGTCTTTGCATTAAAAAACTTTAATATTATTATTTTTTTTCCAAAAAAAAGTTAACAGAAATAAAAAATGTACACTCCAAAAAATGTTAGGTTTAAAAAAAAAATAAACCTCAAATTAAAGGAAGAAGTAATATTACAAATTAAAAGATTTTTGATTTAATTTTACACACATTATTGTTGCCAATTTGTCGTCAGATAAATTACATCTCTGGTCATCTAAAATTTGACCCACTCATGATTCCATCTCTTATAGTAATTCAAAACTTTTTAATTTTTATATGTATGAACAAAAACCAAAAATAAAATAACAACATCCTATGGTGATTATTATCAAAAAATTGATTGCCAAAAGACGTGTTTATTAAAAAAAAAATAATAGTTATTTTTGAAATAAAAATTGGATATAACTATTAAAATCCAATTTTTTAAAATATCATTAAAATATAATAGTTATGCGTAAGATTTTTCCCATTTAGTTATTCATAACTATTATAAATCAATAAAAAAAAATATTAATTGGATAATAATAGTTATGCTCCAATTATTATTTTTTAACTTGTTCATAATAATTACGAATCAATTTTTTTGCATAACTATTAAAAATGGCCAATTTTTTCGGATTTTTAAATTTTGATAATAGTTATTTTGGGTCCTTGGATTATTGTGTTATTTTTACCAACAAATTCAAAAAAAAAATAATACCTGCGAAATCATTAAAAATTAATGATTTCGTAGGTTATTTTTTCAATTTTTCTATTGAATTTTATTTTCCAAAATTTTTAATAAAATGTTTGGGGAATCGATCCCTCAATCAACTTCACTCTGGCCAGACACTCTACGCATCTTGCCAAAGTCACTTGCTACAAACATGTTTTTATATTTCTATAAATAATTTTTTGTATAGTGTCATAACTCAAAATGATTGATTTTACAGAAAACCTGTTTAAAGTTTACAACTGAAACTTTGTTTACGTTGCAAAAAGCCTGTGAGTAGAAAATGTTATAATGGCGTGTTCTCTTCACAAACAGTGGGTTTAAAAATGTTAATACAAATTTTTGACACAATATAAAGCAGGATATAGCAAATAATTCTGTATTGTTTACCCAAAAACGACATATTTTGTGTTATGACACTAAACAAGTAAATGAGCGACATGTAGGTAAAAACTAATGACTTCTCTTTAAAAAATGCCAACATATTTTTTTACATTATTTACAACTCATTTCAAATAATTTTAACTTAACAGAGAACTGGTAACAATGACCGTCGTCTCGTTGTAGCGAAATCGACCAAGGGTTTTGGTGGGAATCGAACCCACGACCCCCTGTTTCATAGGCTAGCATGCTACCAACTAGCCTACAGGGGCCCCCATGCCAACATATTTAAAACAAGTGAAAGTGCTAAATTCGGCTGAGCCGAATCTTGTATACCCTCCAAAATAAAAAAAAATATTGTCTAGGCCGTTTTTTTAAGGGGGGGAGTGATGGGGTAAGTGATAGATATTGAGAGCACCTTCCCATCGTGATAAATATACCAAATGTTTCATTTATTTAACAAAAATACAAAAAAACATATAAAAAAATTTTATTTTTTCAGAGGTAGGTTCAGTTCTTTGAGGGGAACTTTTTTCCCCCTGGCCTGATTTTGCCAATTCACGAACTTAACCTGCCTATGAACATGAGATATATTTGTGTCAAACTTCAGGAGTCTAGCTGTTTTATTTTGGACTGCATTGTGTTATCTACAGACAGACGGACGGACGGACAGACGGACATTAATAAAATGTCTTAGAATCGATAATAGATCAATAATATATATACTTTATGGGGTCCCCGACCGATATTTCGACCCATACTGTAGTTGGAGGGTATAAAAAAAATTAAAATGGTGAATTTCCCCCTTCAATTTCAGTCCAAAATAAAAGGGCCAGACCTCCGAAAGTTTTACAAATATTTCTTATTGTCCTTAAGTTCTTAACTAGTCGAAATCGATGCAGGGAAAACTTCCCCCTTGTCACACTAAACAAACCCCTGTCAGAACAAGTTCAAAGTCCTGCCCTTGGACCAAAGGGAATAGAATTTTTTTGACTC